>WYDI02025076.1:0-114351 GCA_009867235.2 Psittacus erithacus | reverse complement strand
TATTTTATTTTTTAATTTATTTTTTATAAAGTATAAAATATTTTACATTTTATAAATGTAAAATAGATTTTGTAGCACAAATCATTTCCCCTTTATTAATCTGGCTTCAAATGACTTCTCACTTGGGATCTGACTTCTAAACATAAAAAAATACTTTTTTACTATAACAGTCATTAAATGCTGTCATGGGTTGCCCAGAAGAATCTCTATCAAAACCAGACAGGACATGACCCTGAGCAACCGAGTTTGAGTGGCTCTGCTTGAGCAGGGGCATTGAACCAGATGACTTCAGGAGATGTCTTCCAGCCTCAGCCATTCTGTGATTCAGAGATATTACTTGTTTTGAATGCGGAGCCTACATCCTAGAATTTATTGAAAACTTTCATTAATTATACAATTAGAAATAAATGCTTCTGAAAGTCAGATGGAAACAAACATGGAAACACAGAAGTAAGATGATATGTTCTTTAGGTATTTTATTTTCAATTGATTATATTCACTATATTTGTGAATATAATAATTTCTCTGAAGAAAAGTTAAAACATTTTTCTGAAGAAAATTTTTTTTTTTAAAGTTCTAAAAATTCCACTTGTGGAAAAGAAAAGATTGATGATGGTATGTGTAAAGGGTACCCAGGATGCAAACAGTCTTAATGATGAAGATCATAGAATCATAGAATCAATAGTTAAGGTTGGAAAGGACTTTCAGATCATCTAGTTCCAACCCCCCTTGCTGTGTGCAGGGGCGTCTCACACTAGACCATACTGCCCAAGGCCCTGTCCAGCCTGGCCTTGAACACTGCCAGGGATGGAGCATTTATGTTCTGGGAACACTGGAGAGCTTGCAAGTGCTTTCTTGGGGAGGAAATGTCTTGGGGACTGAAGGGTCTCCAACAATTTCATGTCCTGCATTTTGGTTCCTAAGACAGCCGTAAGAGGGGTTAGCCTTGATCTATCACCCTGACCCAGACTTCCCAAAACAGATTCTTCTTCTCCGAGAAATTTCAGGTGCTTTTCAAAAGTGGAAGCTTGGAGGACATGATAGAATATCTTAACAATGCCATTCCTTTAATTCCTTTTTCTTGATGTTTTCAATCAGTAATTTTCCATAAAGTATTTACACATGAAGATGGTCCAGCAAGGTTACCAGAAAATTAGTAAAGCTAATAAAAGGCCTTGTGCTGGAGCTAATGCAACCATAAGCAATATCAGGGTGTTATGTGCACATTAATCCGCAACTGTCAGAATAAAACCAGCTCCACTGAACTTGAAATCTGCTTTAGTGAACAGCAACTGGGGATCCTGATAATAAAAATATGAGAAGAATAAGTGAAGATTTTTTCCTTTGCATGCTTTCTGTAGTATACCTAATCTGAGATGAAAATGAGATTCTTGAAGACCAGTGTCAGCAGTTTAATCCCAAAGCCAGAAGACAAATACCTCATTGATCTTCTTGTAGGATGTTTTTACCCAGGCTACTTTATTGTTTCATGGATACCCCAGCTAAACTTTAGTATTGCATTAAGGAGCTTGAAAATACCCTTCACTGCAACAAGGTATAACACCAGCTTAGTATTTCTAATGACACTCTTCCAGTAAAATAGGTTGAGTTTTTGGGTCCCTGGACTGTACTGCAGTTCAGGATAAGAATCTGACTGATTTCACACCATTATGTCTGAATTTCAAGGTGATTTGTTGAGTGGCACTGAAGTCTTTAATCACATAGGAAAGCTCCATCAATTGGGAAGATTTAATATTGTCTTGCTGTTATTAATACAGCTCTAGGTATGCTCAATTTTAAAATGTAGTAGGGTTGTAGCCCAAAAGGATCTGTGCCTTAAGTAGCACAAATTGGCATAGGTCCATGAAAGACAAACGGAGCTATACCGAATTACCTTGTTTTAAGACCTATGTGCAATATTAATACTGTCAGTATGAATAATCAGGATGATTTGCATGTGTATCCACTTATGGGCACAGAATAATTCAGCTTTCTCTGGTGGGTTTTTTTAATATTTTGTTTATAGTGGTGAAACACCTTTCTATTCTTTCCTCCTGGGTTAAACACTTAAAGGCACAAGTAAGTGAAAAAAAAAATTACTTAACATGGTGAGAAAATCAGCTTTGTATAGGTTATATAAGTAGGAAAGAATTAGCTATTAGTGTTGCGAAGGAAGGCTAAAGTAATCCAAAGGAGTAAAAATAAATATGCTGATTAACTTCTCAGCTTGTGAAAGCATTTTTATTCTTTCCTAAAAGATGCTGCCCTAAGTATCATTGTCATAGCTATAGAAGCTGCCCTACATAAGCCGGATTGTTTCAATTAACCTGCACTTCAAGATAATTATGAACCACAACAAGTCAAAAGGTATCTAGAAAGGCTGGCAGGAGGTTTCTCAATTGCAACATTATTGTTTCAGGTACGACCATCTCCTACTGATCCTGTCTTTGATTTACATAACAAGTTATTTTGTCATGCTAGAAAGAAAAATAAACATGCTTAGAGCCAGTTTGAGTCTTGTCATATATAATGCTTTCTCCAAATGGGCACTTTAGCAAATGGTGTTGCCAACCCTAATTTTTGACCCAACAGAGAAAAATGAGGGATTTTGGGTGAGACGTATTATACTTTTCTGTTGACTACAATAAAGGCAGAAAAATGCTTCTATTGTGTCAAATCATGGGATAGTCATCAGCTAGTTGCAGAGAGCATTCATGCAGCAACACAATAGAGTGGACAGAATGTGAATTAGTCAGGAGTCAGGACAAAGCAATAACCCAGGCAGGAATGGAGAATATGGGGAATATGCTTTCAACTCACAAAGTAATGCTAATATCAAGGTCTTCAGCATCATTAGCTACATGAGAGGCAGGAGGAAAACATGCAATATATTGGTTTACAGATGCAGTAGAGCAGTTTAAGTTTGAACACTGCAGAGGAGAGTCACTTCAAAAATATATACAAGTTGCTTACAGAAATGCATTTTTTGTAAGCTTTGGGTTATTAAAACAACTGTAAAAGAATATCATACTAAAGCATACGCTTTAGGACAACACAGTTTGTTTGTACACAGGAACTTTAGCCTGACTCTGAAAGAACATTTCTCCGTGACTGCATTTAATATATATATATAATGTATATTCTTATATCATTATTTTTGTAATTATAGGAAGTGTATTTGATGACAAGCTTACTTCAGACATCAGAATATTGAAGAACTTAATTCAAGCTCCGAAGTCAATCAAATGGGCAGCCCCCAAGGAGCTGAACACAGCTGGAAATGAAATGTTCAATCTTAACAGCAAGACCAACATGATATTAACTGCAAGACCAACATGATATTAACTGCAAGGCCAACATGATATTAACTGCAAGGGGAGGACCATCTAAGAGCAAGCTCCAGACACTGCCTGTTCAACTTGCTGTTGAAGTTAGGGTAAATATCTGCGTTGCACAATCTACCAACATTTGAATACATGGTATGAGCAGGAGCTCAGGCGCCTCCTTATCAGGCATGTGAATAGAAGGTACTGTCCAAGCTATTATGTACTACTAAGACATACAGTAAATTATCCTGAGCAGAGACCTGTGTTAGTGATGCTAGACATTGGAATGGCACAGGGGTATCTTTACATGGGATGGCCTTGGCAACAAAGGATCCACAGTAGCATGTTACCCCGCTTTATCCATTCATCTTGTCTGCAGATGTGTTCTTCTTATTGGGCTGTGCACCTTCAGCACGCTCTGGGGCAGAGTGCGTAATACCGAGCTTTGCGAGGCAAGAGCTGTGTTCACCAGCCCTACCAAGGGCTGGGTTGTATGGACCCAAAGCAATCCAAGGTAGCTGGATGATGGTGATCTTTGTACTTCTTTGTATATATAAAAGTACATGTACACAAGTACATACTGATGACCCTTGTCTGAAAATGGAAGAGCTCAAAGAAAGAAAGCTTCTTCAAGTCCACCCAAGATGCAGTGATATTGCAGCCAGTGTTGAGATATGGCCTTGTTGAAAACCCAGCAATGAGCATGGGTTATTTATCAGTACCAATAATGCTGTCAAGAGCTGTAGCACAGGGAGAAGCTCAGGTGGGTTCTTACATTTCACAAGTAGCACGGTGGAGGGTACAAATGGGATGAAAGGTCCCTCTTCATCTCCCAAGGAATAAAATCCTTCTCTTTCCTCTCTGACACATGCCAGCCTCTCAGCACCTAATCAGGCACTGTTTGATTCTTTTCATATTTTAGTACTTGTGGATATATAAAATGGATCATGCAAGTGCCAAGTAAAAGACAAAACATTCACAAAGCAAACATGGTTTCTGTGATCTTTCTAATGCAGTTTCAAAACCAAAAACTACAGCTCTCTGTGAATGTAATTTTGCCAGGTGCTACATAAATGGTGATGTGACCTATCAAGATGTAAATCATTAATGCTTAAAAAGAAACATTCATTGTTATGATAAATTTATAGCCTTTATTAAGCAATGTAGAATTATTTCCAAAATCAAGATTTGCATCTGTGGATGGGTGGAGAAAGGTCCACAGATGCCAAAACCACTCTTGGCATTCCTTGCTACAATTCTAGCTGCCCTGGGAGCATGGTCATTTCAGTCTGGGGTGGACTGAGCTGCATAACCCTGGAGGAGCTGTGGCAAGAAGCAGGGCACTTCAGAGGGATCTCCAAAGTTTGCACTTACTCCTAGGATTTGCTGCAGCAGGGAGATACTTACCACCACAGAGCTGCTCCAGCTGGTAGTAAGAGGGGAGGGCAAGCAGAAGCTCTCCCCACTTCCTGTGCTGCTGACTGCATCAGAGTTGGAAAACATGTATTTCTGGGGAATCAAGGGAATTAATTCCCTTGCTCTTTCAATCCAAGAAGAACAGGGCAGAAAATAGCAGGTTCATAACATCCTTCCTCCCTCAGGTCCCACTCAATTTCATCAGTACTGGGGTACTACAATAATAAAGCGAAATACTCTCTTTTTGACATTTAAGTAACTTTTTTGAAATAAGTGTGGAAGGAGAAGAATGAGTTAGGACACATTTAAATAATACTGGCTAGAGATTTGGAAGAGTCATTAATTCACCTCACCAGCTTACTCATAATTAATAGTAACTCAATGGCAGAAAAGAGAAATATACACTGGGGAAACAGTGAAGTTTAATAAAAAATGGTATTAATGCTTCTTCCCTCTGCATTATCTGCTAAAAGGTTTTGGTTGATTTTTTTTCCTTTTTTTTTGTCTGTAGAAAGAAAATATGACAAGCTTCTCAGGGCAGAAGCATTGCTCTTGGTCAAATGTTGGAAGCTCACACTGACTTTACTCATTTTAGTGGAACTTTCTAGATTTCTATTGCTGTGACTAAGCAGAAATTGATAGAAGTCATCTCTTGAATGGAACATATGCCAGGATGTTCTATGTATATACAGCAAGTTTTCTTTTTCAGAAAGTCTCTAGTGTATCATACTGGAGAAAAAATACAATGGCTCTTTGGCTGGGAGAGATTTTCAGTGGGTTACATTTGAGTTGCAGTTGATGTCTTTTAGCTAAATAGTATGGTGGATAAAAGTATCTACTGAGCAGGGAAAAGCAGTTTTGCAGATTAATGTTAGACCAGTTCAATGGAGTGGATCAATGTTATATTGTTAAGAGATTCACTGTAGCATTTTTAGCGAAAAGAGTTTGGAAAGGGGAGAAATGCATTTCTGGCTTTGGGAACGTAAATAAAGAGAGCACTTGAACCAAAAAGAGCTTTCTCAAATGTGATGTTTAAACTTGCTATAATCATGATGCTATTTTCATTGGTGAAAAAAATTATATTTACCTTCCTGTGTATTGCAATGCCTTAGTAAAAACACTTGTGTCTTAATATTTTAAAGTTTAAAAATTAACTTAATCTCCTTCCATGAAATTAAATGGTGTTTTGGAAACATGCTGTTAAAGAAAGGAGGAAAAAATTATGAAAATAATCTGAAGCAAAATTGAAGGCATGTAAGGGAAATCTAGAATAATTCCACTGAAAGAGCTATCTCCTCTCCCCTGCCAGTGCTAGCATGGTGCTCCAACACTCACATCCACCAGCTCTGCTCTACAGACCAGATTTCTTGTCTCATTATGTTGCCTTCCACAGATCTCAATAGCTGCTTTTCATGGGCAACAGCACCCTCAGAGGCATAAAGGTTATTTGTGTTCCTGCTGACTGCAGGGATGCTTAGGGCTTGCTCCTTGTGTGTTCCCAGTCAGTGAAGTGGATCAGAAGAGAGCCCGTCTCTGACATTGGCAGAATTTTTCAGGCATATGGTACCAATTCACAGTGATGATAGCTCTGGGTGAGACAAGGTCTGTTTGAGGGGCAGCACTATGGTCAGGCACAGGAGAAGGGTTGAGGAGGAAGAAGACTCAGGGGAAGGCCAAATGCTGATAGAGCAGTGAAACCCAAGCCTGAAATCAAAGGAACCACTGTGGGTGCCAGGGCACAGGAGATGAAGAATTCGACAAATCATTTGAGCTTTCAGTTCCTATCTCCTTTGGAGTGATATTGATTTTGCAAATGATCTTGAAAGAAACTGTTTGAGTGGAAAGAGAAAAGGACAAGAAAGGGATGTGTTTGTCTCTTCTATTACTCTTCAGCTTTTTACAAAGGTACATTTGGAGTAAAAGATTTTTTGAAGATTTGTTGCAAGAGCAGAGTGCTGATTTGATGAGGTCATTTTTAGATGATATGGAAAACACAGCCTTCCCAAATTAATGCTAGCTGCAGTCTGTGGTCACAACTCAGTAAGAAAGTAGCTTAGACTGTGTAAGGTCTCCTCAAAGTCCCGAGGGCAACACAATACAGATAAAATTTCTCAGAATTTGATCAAGAAATTGAGAAAATGTTCAGATTTTCTGTAAATTTACAAATTTTCCTACACATTTGCATATATTTGTCCTTCTGATATTTTGACCACATCCAAACTCAAAACCAAAATACTGAAATGGATGCAAAATAGGAAGGAGGTGGTTTACATCCCCTGACTCCATCATGAGGCCCTGACAGGCGACAAGGTTTTAGCTATTAGCTTAATAGTATTACTTAAACTGCGAATTGTATGATAGCTATCCATTATGTCTAACTGGAATTTATGTTGTGAAACAAGAATAAACACTTCAAATTCCTGTGTAAAGGACCCCGTGTTACGATTTGTGATATTAATATGCTGTGCGACAAGAACAGACTTTGATTACACACACTACCTTTCATTCTCAAAGTATTCCAACACATCTTCCCAATAAATTCATCCAAATATTGGCAATGCAATGAATGAGTAAGCAAATGTGACAGCCAGTATGAGCTGAACAACAGCTCACGTGTTAAGGCTCTGGGCATTCAAACCTGCTTAACTGGGAGAAAAAAAGACTGGGAAGAGACCTTGGTTTTTTTCCTGCTCTTTCTGAACAGTCCAAGAGAAGATTAAGATTTGAGTGTATTGATAACTGGAGACTGGTAAGATGAACTGTACTGAGACTTCTCATTTTAAAATATCAGCCAGAAATAATAAAACAAGACTTCCTGTAAAGCATGCCATGATTTTATGGGATACGGCTTACTCAGTGATTTACTATGTTGCAGGCAACAAAAGACCTGTATGGATTAGAGCTTACTGTAAAATTAGAAACCTGGAGGATACTTCCAGGGAAATTTCAGTCAATTTAATTTTTCTTCTGTTCTTTTGTGTTTCAAAATTTTTAATTTTAAAATATTTTTTTCAGAATTACTTTTAGAAGAGGAATTTTTTTAAATCTCAAGGTAGGTGGTTCAAGATTCCCCCCCCCATATCAGTTTTCCTGTGAAAAAATGTAAAAACACAACCTTCCACTTCATGTCTGGTCCAGCCAGTACAGGACAAAGAGGTCATATACACAAATAAAACCAGAACTGAGGAAAAAAAGAGCTTCCACAATAGCCAATGGACTATTTGTCGCTTTAAAGTTCGTCTAGCCCTTGCAGCGTTACAGCCAGTCTGGATTTTTCCATAACCATTGGTAGTTTTTCAAAAGCTATTGCTCCTTATGTGCGAAGCCACGGAATGCAACTTTGGTAATGCTTAACCACACCCTGAAGCAGAAGCTTAGAACCTCTTTCAAGCTTCCTAAGAGTCACTCTTGCCGCAAGGGATTAGCAAACTTTGAGCTGTTCAGGTTTCTACTATTGGTAGCAAGTGTTCGCAAACCTCTGCACCCTCTCACAGTTATTACTAAGTTCTTGGTTTTCCCATTCTTTTCAGGCCCTGCTCTTTAAGGGCTTCAAAGAAGCCGAAAGCTAAAACCAATGGTATTTTCAAAAGTACAAAGCTCTGGTCAACTTCTTATCTCACTGAAATGAACGTTGTGGTGTCTTTGACTTCTGCAGGAACCCATTTATGTTGAGGACAAGTGGTTCTGAAAACATCAGTAGGTGTATTTTCCTGAGGAAATATTTTCCTTTTTTTCTTTCAAAGTAGTACCATTTCTCAGTCAAGTGGAACTAATATTACTTCCCTTTGGAAAACGGTACTTGCTATTGTATCACTGTTATTTGCTGTGCTGGCATGACTGTGAAAATGCAGTGTACCAGTCCGGACAGAGCTACTTCTACCGCATGGTTTGTACAGTAGATAAATGTGTACCTGAAGGGTGGCTGTTATTAGCCATTGCTCAGTGGCTGAGATTTTCTGGAATCAGGAGATGTATGCCTTCTTTCATTTGATGTGTGATTTGAAAGGCCATGACAGATTATAAAACTGTGCAAAACTTACTGAGCCATTCAGTCCAGTCTAGGGGGGCCTGACAGAATCTTTTTCTGCCTCCGAAGTGAAAGTGTATAAGTAGTTATTAACCACACCAGTGATTTAATATAATTGTAACTTTTAGCTGGTGTGACATGCGTGAGACACGTGAGGGTGCAGGGTAAGCCCGTCTCTTACCCTCTCTTAGGGCATGTCCCGCAGAGCAAGGGATGGGGGCTGTTGGTCACACAGAGACGTGAAAAGGGAGTGTGGGGCTGGAGCAGGGACGCCAACATCGCAGCTGACACATGAAGCTGCAGAGAGCTGGTGACCCCAGAGGAGACACAGACCAAGCTATGCGCTGGCACCATGGTAGGGAGCAGGAGACAAGGCATGAAAGCTAACGGGAAAAGTATTTGTGTTACCCTGGGGGCTGGCAGGGAGCTTGTGCCTGCCAGTGAATTGAGCTCTGATCCTTAGGAAAGGGTGCCTCTTAGGTAAACAAACAAAAAATAAACATCATGGGCAAAAATTCTGCAAGGTGCAAGTCAAACGTGCTGTAAGAAATGTAAAGTAGGGCAGTAACTAGTACCCTTGCTGGGAATCTCAGTAATGAGAACTCCTGCATAGCCTAAATTGCTCTGTAAACAGTAGAGGCAGGCTTTTCAGGAAACATTTGAGACAGACTGGGAGATATAATGTAGGCGCTTACATTTCCATTGCACTTCAGCATGTGCTGCAACTGCTCCGAGGAGTTAATTTCTGGAACAATAGTTAGACAGACTGGAGGAGAATACAAAATAAACAGATTTGAATTATTTCAAATTTGGATCTCAGCTATGTAATTTTAATTCTGTTCCTAGGTGGGAGTCATGCTCCTATTATGTTTTCTTCTTTTTCCACCTCAGCTCAGGATCCATATGTTTACTTTATAGCAAAAGGATTTTGAGTTTCACTGAACCTTTTAAACTGAGATTTTTAAAATAACTTGAGAATGTTAAGTCACTGGGGAAAAACGACAGCAATTTGACAGCCAAGGACAGGGAGCGGACTGATCCCTGTGCTCAGTGGTTCCAAATTGGTCTTGAGATCTTACCACTCAAACATTGTGAAGTACTGACCCCAGGTGGGCAGCCCTGCTGTCCCCTTGCTGAGCCTCCTGACATATATGGGGAGATGTACTGTAGGCGACATATCTCTTGTCCCTCCCCTGTCTGTAGAGGTTCAGACACACTGCAGAAACACTGCCTCTCCCCCAGCTTGTCTACATGGGTGTCCCTCAGCCATTGCTCACCACCGCCTGATCTCGTGCCTGGTCCCCCAGAAGGGAGCTGCGCACATACAGGGTCTCCCTGCATCAGCTTCGCCTCTTGTCTGTACGTCAAAGCCCCATACAACCAGGGGGTAATCAAACAGGAGTTGTGGGGATGACGGCATAGGAGGGGAAAAGGTTCCCCCAGGCAAGGAAGGGCTCTGTCCTTGCGGGGAGAGACCCGCGGGGCCGAAACAGAGCACAGTCCAAAGCAGGGGGCTCGGCTGGCGGGACCGGGGGCATTTCTGCATCTCTGCCACTGTCCCCATCTCTGCCTCTCTTCCCCTCCCTGTCCCTGCCCTGCACAGGGAGGATCTGGTCACGCCGCGGACCAGTAGGGCGGTGTTGTGCGTGAGCATGTCCATGTATGTCTCTCTCCGCCCGCGCGCTGCCCCGCCACACAGCCCTTCGTGGTCAGCACCCGGAGCCGCCTCGCCCCGCCCGGGGCCGCCCCGCGGGAGGAGTCGCCCGCTCCCGTCCCTCCCTCCGCTCCCGGCGGCGGCGGGGCTCGAGGGCAGCGGTGCAGCGCAGCTCATCAGCGGCGAGCGCGGAGCTCCCGCGCCATGGGCGGACGGCGCGGAGCGGCGGCGCGCAGACGGCCCTCCAGGGATAGCCGCTCTCGCCCCGCACTCGCGGAGCCCGGCATGAACTGAGGCCGGCGCGGAGGATGGCGAGTGCCCACAGCCAGCGGTGGCCCCTGCGCCCGGCCCTGGGCGGCAGCGGCGGGGGGCTCCTCTTCGTGCTGCTCTGCGCCTCGGCTGGCCTGCCCCGGAGCAGCCAGCAAGTGCTGCGGATCGGTAAGTGCCACCCGCGGGCCCTGCGCTCTCCGGTCCTCTCCGCACGCACCACCGGCTTCTGCTGCCGGGACCAGGAGAGGCGCAGAGGACTTATCGCCTCTGGGCTCTGGGCGCTCCGCGGGTGCTGTCTAGTGCCGGGGCAGCGGGACCCGCGTACCTCCCGCGGGACGCGGAGCTAAGCGCAGCCCGCGGGGACCAGCCGCGCCGGGTCGCGGGCTGCGAGCGACGCCGGCTGGACTGTCCCCAGCCCGTGGCTTTCCTCGGCGGGGCGTTTGTTTGGAGAGATGGGCGCAGCCCCGCCGGTTTGCTCCGCTGCCGGGCTCTGCGGATGCGGCTTCCTAAAGTTCGCCTTGGTGCGCGGGGGCAGGACGCGGGAAGTTGGACGCAGAGATCCCAGTGGAGCGGGTCCGGGGATGAGTCCGGGGAAGGATCCAGGGCAAGCATCCCGGGAGCAGCTCCGGGGCTGGTGGGCGAGGAGAGTGGCACCGCAGAGTCGTTCCGCGGCCGCGGGTGTAAAGTGCGACCAAAACCGGTCAAACTTGGCTGTCCGCGCCGCGTCGTGGGGCCGCAGGAATGGATCAGTGACCTTAAAATGCGTGCCGAAAAGTGCGGAGGTTTCCTGCGCCAGAGGGGAGAGCTAGCGGCTGCAGCCTGCGCAGGGCAGCCTTTTGGGACGGGGGACGTGTTGGTGGTCTCCTTTGCCCTCAGCCGGCAGCCCTGAGTGGGGGCAGCGCCGCCAGTGCTATGCTTACGTGTAGCCCCAGGAAACAGGAATTTATTTTTAAGTAGAAAACTCCGCGCCATGGAAACGGGGCTCAGTGCGCAGGAAGCTTCTCTCCCTACAGTGGGTTTCTTGTGTCAGTCAAGTGAGACGGTGAATACAAAGTATCGAAAGAGTTAGGGGTTAGAAAAACTGTGGAAAAGATGTAGGCGGAATCTGTCACGCTTCTGTTTTCTCTGCCTATCCCTCTTTTGCTTGACAAACAGTGAACATGAAGCAAAAAAAGAAGTTCCTGAGCAAAGTAAAAGATTGATACCTTTTGATCTGTCAAGTGTTAACCCTGCTCAGCTTTCCTCACGAGTCTTCCTTTAAACATCACTTGGAAAGCTCCTGGCAGGGTTAGAGAGCAAGGGACCTGATGACTGAAACATTTAAATAAATGGGGTGCAGTCCCTCAAAGTGCTGAGCAAAGGCAAAGGAAGGGAGAGAGGGAGGGAGGGGAGAAGAAAAACTGAAGGCGCTGAGCATCTTATGGCTGAAAATCTCTAAGTTCATAACTGTCCATAATCAATGTATACTCTTTTCTCATGGATGCAGGTGAAGTTTGCTGTTTCTTTGCTCACCACTACAGTGTAACTGAGCCACATTTGAAGCTGAGGAAAATATCTGAGCACAGGTGTGGAGCCCATGGAACGCAGATCTCTTACAGATGGGTAAATTCAGGGCCAACAAAACTTGTGGAAGAGAGTATACTGTTCAGATAACTTTGCCACATGCTGCAGCAGGATGCTTTGGAAATATGCAAGTATCTTCATTGCTGCCAGTCAGCCTTAACTTCCTTAGCTTCAGTGGGAATAGTCTCTGAAGGAAAAATGAGCATGCCAAGGTGTAAAGGGCAACAAATTTGCTCGAACATGGTCTAAATTCTTAGCTCTGTGCAAGATGAAACCTTGGCTTCACTGCTGGCATCAGCACTGCAGGGTCTCAGGCAGAGCTTTTAAGGTGTGCGCTCCTGATTCTGTCACCCTCCCTGTTTAAGCAAAGCAGAACTTGCTTTGCAGCTTCTGTTTGGTCTAGCGAGACTCCCAAGCAGTTGCCCACGTTGCTTTTCCCTAGAATTGTTCTGCGTGGTTTGTAGACCCTCTGCTGCAAGATCTGTGTGTATCTCTATTTTGGATTCACTCCATCAGTGCATGCAGCAATGATACCTTAGTACTGATTCAACTCTGTTGCTTCCACCACAATATAAAAAATTTTAAGTATGACAAACTGCCCAGCTTTCAATCACAGCAACCAAGTACATATCCGGAGAGATGCTGCTGGAGAGTAAATGTTCCTTGTCTGTTACATGGCTGTGAATGCATAAAATATTAAATGTATTCTTATTACCATAGTTATCTTGCCTAAAAGGTAATGATGCTATAAAATGTTAATCCTTCACATCTGTTAAGAGCAGCAAGTTTCTTTGTGGAATCTGTCACTCACAGAGGTGACAAACAGAAGTGATGGCAGTAACTTTTCCAACACTCTTATTGATAACATAAAAAAATCATCCCAAAGCATTTCTGACAATGAGGAAAGTGCTATTAAGCCATCAGATTTTCTTCTTCATATTTGAGTTAATTAAAGAAAGGAAAGCAGTGCTGTACGATGGTGCAGCAGTTTGCACCTGAGTAGTTTAATTGCATTTTCCACTGTTAGTGATCGTCTGGATTTCTTTTTTTCTTTTTTTTTAATTATTATTTTTCTGGCTTATAATGCAAATAAATGGATTCTCTTGTTGATATTTAATTAGTTGAGAAAGGACACACAAGCGATAGGAATTCCAGCTATTTCTCAGCATCTAGCTAATGACTACCTTACTAGCTGTCTAAACAAGAAAATGAGGGATGGCAAGATGACCAGTAATTTAACTCATTAAAATAAAAAACATAGATTTTGAAATAAGAGATAGTTTTCCATTTCAGGTAACACAATACTTAAATTTTGCTGTCTTACTGAGTATTTGTTTCATGCTCATGTTAAAAAGCTTTTCCTTGATGTATGAACTAATACCATCTTTATCTACACGTAAACCAGGTAGGCTATATTATATAAGGGCATATTTAAAGTTCATGAACCTAATAGTTTTGGTTTAATACCAAGGAATTCCTAGTTTTTACACTGCATCAACCTAAACTTCCTATCTATCCTGCTTGTACCACTTGTATAAAATAAATTAACTCAAAGAATAGAAGGAAAAATAGAAATAAAGACAAACGCTGCTAAGTTGCAGAAACAGCTTCCAAAACACTGAAATCTTACAAGCAACAAAATGTATTTGTTAATACTGCAGAGCTTTATCTTATCTTACTGTATGTCCTTAAGGCCATTTAAACTTCTTAGTGGGTTATAAGAATATACTTCGTCAACATTACATGGAAATTTATAAATGTTAGTCATTCAAGCTACACTCTGGATTAGAACTAACCAATAGCTGAGAAACTATGCAAGTTAGTAACGTATCACTGGACTTAATGAAAAAGAGAACATGGCAGTTTTCAACAAATGCCTATAGGAAGTTATACTTGGATGAATCTTGGAATTAATCTCTAAAATTAACAACTCCTGCAAATGAACAAATGAATAATTTTCAGGTTTTGTAGAAGTTGCTTTAGGTGATGAAATAGATCCCTTGAGTTCATACCAGAAGTAATTTTCAGTAATTTGTGTGTTTCTGTAGTTAAATGTAATATTTAAGCACAGGCTCATGCTCTGCACTAATTTATTCCTTAAGCAAAAGTCCCAATGGTTTAGTGAACTGCATTTTCAAAGATGCAGGATTAGCCCCATAATATTTCTCTCCAACTGAGAAATACAGATTTCAAACAGACACACGTAAGTCAACCTAACTTACAAAACATTATTTTGTAATGAG
This sequence comes from Psittacus erithacus, assembly GCA_009867235.2. NCBI lineage: Eukaryota > Metazoa > Chordata > Aves > Psittaciformes > Psittacidae > Psittacus > Psittacus erithacus. Next base: position 99,852 of record WYDI02025076.1, on the reverse strand, counting down.
TTGAAATCTTCAATATATATTTCAAAATACATGTCTATATTTCCTAAGCAAGGCTACAGCTGTGGGGTTTTTTCCTGTGTGACATTGCCATTCCCACACTGTGAGAATGACAAAAAAGACAAAAACCTAATTAATTTCACTGCAAATTTGCTACTTTTTGTCAACTCTGAGATTTTGTTTGTGAAGGGAGTGATATTAATACGCATTTGGGCTTCATCAGTGTGACATGGCAAAAACTGTATCTGGAAAGTGGTTTATGAAGGCATATGGCCCTGTCTTCACTTAACATCTTTCGTTCAGGCCGCAAGTACAACCTCAATACTGCTTTTTCATTACAGTCTTTTTGTATATCCTGGTCAGTAATAAAGATTAAATCCTGCTTCCCTCCAATATTTTAAACAACTGCCTCTAATCTTCTTTTCTCAGAAAGGCTTGATTTGACCAACAAAACTATAGATTGTACTGCAGTAAAAAAAATCCTATCCAAGAACTGATTAGTTTTACTCCACAGCTTTGGATCTGTAACCCACAAGCCCAGTATGTCCTAGTTTTTGGTTGACTTCAGATTTTAGTTTGCAGTAATGACTTTATAATTTGGGGAAAGCTTTACAGTGGGAATGTTATTACCCTTCCCTCTCTTTTTCTTTCTTTTTCTGCTGAAGGTGGTATGGTATTACCTGGAAAATAATTAGCTTTCAAATGATGAATTTGCTTTCAGTGAGCAAAATCAAAATTCAAAATTAAAACTGCTTCATTATTCCAAATAATCATCTTTTTCATTTCTGGTAGAGGAATGAGTATTTGATAGGGCTGCTGAAGTTTCTTTCTTTTTTTTTATATTCCTCTAATAATGCAGAAGGTTCCTAATATTATCTTTACAGTTTCACCTGTACCAAGACACAAACTAGCAGGACAGCACAGACACTGGGAAATGTGAATCAGTTATATGATCCAGTTAGAAGTGGTCTCTAAGAAATCAGTTCTGAACTTATTTCCTTGAGTCCGTCAGGCTCTTTACAGTTACATATTCTAGTGTTTTTTCCTTTGGGCTTTCAGGCTGTGCCATCAGAAGTTCAAAAGAGGAGCATTATAAATTCTGTTAGCATTGAAATTGTTCCCACATTCTGCCATTGGATCTGCACATGCAAACTTGGTCTATTTCAAGGAAAATTATGTTTACAGCACATTGATTCTGGCTGGGGTTCAAGAGCAGCCATCCTTCCATATTGCTAAGTGACATGGAGGTCCTCGTGCAATGGTGAGTGGGTGGAAGTGACAGTCAAAGTGCGGAAGTACCTCCAGAAATACAGAACAGGACTTGTTTTGAGTGCGCAAGAATGTGAAACTCCTTGTTCTGCCCATGTATGAAGGAGTGGCAAAACTTCTTACAGCCATTATGTCTAAGCAGCACTTCTGCTAAAAGCATTATCACAGATCCTGAAGCATTGCCTTGGCTCCCAGGTGGAGAAGGGACAGAGCCTTCCCTGAATCCTGCAGTACATCACTGAGACCTTAAAATCATTGGGATAAAAAAAATCAAACAAACTGAAACCCACAAAAACCCAATGCTTTTTTTTTTCTTCTCTTTTAAAGATCAGGTATGCTAAAATATCGTAAGAGCCATTCACTACACTGTAGGTAATACAGGCTTTTCAGTTCTAAATGTTTTGGACACAATAAGCAGGAAAAGACACTTGTGTATGCAGTGGATTGAAGGTTTTTGGGGAAAAAAAATGCCATTTTAAAAGGACAACTTTAGGTAGCTATAAGAAAAGAAGAGAAGAGTTTGGAAATATGAATTTATTCTCCCCTTCCCCCTTGGATGAGCAACGGAGAAGAGTCTTGCCAGAATGTTTATATGGTGCTTGCTGCCACTCACTTCTAGTAAAGATCACCTCCGCTTCCCCTCCCAGGGAGAGATGTGTCATTAATGTCCTCAGTATGCAAGCCAGATCCCCAGGTGAGTAATTAGGCTTGCCTAATCTGCCACTGCTGTTTCTGCAGTTAATGGCAGTCTGTATGTCAGCCCAACATATCCTAAGTATTACTTAGTTGTTTACTTCTTTAATGTTAAGTGTCTTCTCCTACTGTAGAGTTCTGGTCTTCTTGGTTCATAACAGTGCACATGAAATCTGGTAGGTTTCTAACTCTCTGCTTTCCTGCAATGAATAGCAGGTGGCCTGTGCATCTGGGCTTACAGCTTTGTCTCTAAACAGGTAAATCAAAGGATGCTACTACTATTTATAAGTCTTGCCTTGTTATAGCTTTACCTAGCTATAGTAACACTACTACTGCATTTTGTAATGCAGCAGAATGATTAAGCAATTAACAACTACTATGAATTGTGCTGTCTTTAGGGGAAGCTGGATTGGGTTTATTATGATTCTGCACGACAGACTCAGAAGAAAAGCTGTATGTATTCATAAATACAGCTTATATTCATACATATACTTTGTATTCTTGGACCATGTAATTAGAAGGCAGATCCATGGAAATTAGTGCTTTGGGGGTCTACCATGTGATGGAAGGTTATACTGAACTAGTTTCATTACTGCTTTGTTTCATGTAGTATGAACTTTCTTATTTCAACAATAATTGTCATTAATAATAACAACACAGATATTCTGAAGCGGTAGAGCTCAGAGTACTTCACAAAGCACATACAGTTAGTTTTATTTTATGACTGGGGAAGCCAAGGCCAGATAACTGAAGTGTTTTGCTGGCAAACTTGTGGCAAATCTGGGAGTGACTCCAGGTCTCTTGAGTGCCATCATCCCGGACCTCTGTCCACTGCATCACAACTTTGACATTTCCTTATAGTTTGCATATTAGGTGAAGATTTGTATTGATCTTTTGGAAATTAGTAGTTTGAAATGCTAAGTGTTGCTGCTACAGAGGCATAGGTATGTGTAACTAAGCAACTTTTATGTAGGTGTTTATGTCCTGAATGGCTTGCACATGCTTGGAGCTCAGCCCTGGATGTGCAGTGCAAAGCAGATAATGATGGAGATGCTCCTTGATATTAGAGGATTCTTTGAAGAAGTGGAGCACATGCCTTCCTCTCCTGATTTGGGTAGTGGCCAAATTTTAGGTGCAGTATCTGACCTTAGCCAGAAGCCCTTCAGAGCCAACCAGCATCCATGGCCTTTGAAAGTGCCTTTTCACAGCTCAGATTTCTCTGAGTATCTTTTCAGCATGGTTTGCCATGACCTCTCCAATCTTTGCATCTGCTCAGCAGAGTGCTGTTCTGCTAAAGATCAGGCATAGTAAGTCTTAGCAAGGGTAGTACAGAAGAGTTTAATTTTTTTTTCCCCCATTTTGGTGCTGCTACAGACTACTCCACTTATGCCCCTGTAATTATACATATTTTGAATACAGAAACAGTTTTTTATTTGTACCCTTTCTAGAAGGTTGTGCACTGTCAAGGTGAAGTGTTTTCACTAGGCTGTAGCTTCCAGGCAAACACAGCAACCCCTGTGAATTGGCTTGCCTTGTTCTCTTGCATCATGTCTGTTCCAGCATGATGTTTCCCTCTTCCCCAGGGAAGAGTCTAAGCAGTTGGAAAGAGGCTTTCAAAGAATATCAGCCATGAGCAGGGATGTAGACTGTACCATCGAAACAGTTGAAGTCTTATCAACTATTCAGGTATCCTTATAAAATTCTACAACCATGCTAGCTGGGAATTAACTCTGGCTTCACGAAGTACACATTTCAGGGCTCAGAGTTCCTTGTTTTCACTGTGTCAGTCTCAAGCCTGATGAAGATACAGAGGAATGAAAATTAGATGCACTGAGATGTAAACACCTGGGAGGGAAAGAAAGAAACCCCAACACAATGAATACAACTTTTGCTTTCACAAAAATCACATTTTCTGTACTTACATTCAAGAAAAGATAGAAGAGAAGCCAAAACCATTTTAATCCTCCTTCCTGCTGTGCAAAGAGCTTTCTCCCAAATGTCTTGGGGACCCTGTGCTGGCTCAGTCATTTCTATAAAGGTTATAAATAGGAAGCTCGGGCCTGATCTAATGTGAAAAGTAGTTTATGTGAAATAGTTACTTCATTTTTGAGGAAGTGCAAATTAATGCTGATTTCTCTGGAATGGTCCCAAGGGATTAATCTCCAGACTTCAAGTCCATATCAAGCTTAAAGGCTTCCTATCAGTAGTCAGAGAGGCAGCCAGGTAGCTGCAGCAACTGGGCGACATGTAAAACACTGTTTGATTATGTCAGTATCACAGAGAAAGCTGTTTAAAAGTTAGGTCAGGTTTTCTAGCTGCACTACACTTTTCCAGAGACTGTTAGTCACTGTCAGATTGGCCAGTGACTCAAAATGCATGATGAATAACTTCAGCAATCTCTTGTGGTATAGTAATAAGCTATTGAGAACTATTGGAAGAACTAATAGTGAGCCACTTAAGAATTCTTCCCTGCAATTTGGAATCAAATAAAATTTAAATTTCTGATTAAAATATATTCATGTTTTGTTATTGAATGCTTTTATTCATCTTTGGATTCAGAAAGAGTATAAGAAGTTATTTAAAAATCAAACATCATCTTTGTTAGCCTGTTGGAATGGGAGATGAATGAGTAAATATCTTGCAGAGGGTGCAAGAAGGACATGGAGTCACTACTATACTGTTTTCCCTTATGACTGCTCAGATGCATTTTGTACAATAGACTGTGCTCATGCTAAACAAAATGGCTTTGTTAATAGAAGGCTGTATCCCAGATTTATTTGCCTATACTTAAAAATATTAAACGCAAAAGACTACAGCAAAAGAGCACAGTAAATGAGGCAGAAATCCTGAAGAATAACGTATGTACTTGAATAAGAAAAGGTGGGATTTTGAAGTTGCTCAGTCAGCATCAGTTTCATATTTACCATCTTCTGGGGTTTCACTTTTTAAATCTTATATGTTTATATAAAAAGCTTTTGGTATAATTCTATATCATTGTGTAAAAAACAATCAGAAATGCAGCAATGTTACTCTCCTGCTGTACGAGCATGGCAAGGATCACTAGTGCAATGCAGAATGGAGACTTGTGCCACCCATCAGCAGTAAATGTGGCTGTTCTTCCAGTGCACCTGGCCCTAGAGAAGGATGATACACTTCTGCTGGTCTTTTTCCAGAGGTGTTTGGTGATGGAAAGCTGTCTGGCAGCACAGCAAAGGGGCAGTGCATGCTCCTGGCTCATACAGATGCAGGAACAAAACCAGGCAAGGGACGAGGTTGTTTCTGCAGCTCTGGGCAATGCATGCATCGTGCAAACAGGTATGGTAGGTACTTATCTGGCTATTCATATGAAGCTCTAAGTGACTGCATTCACAGCACCAGACCATCACATTTTAAGTCTCTTTGCCAACCCTAATGACAGAAAGTAGAAATACAAGGTTTCCTGCTTCTCCATTAGGAAATGGTTTGGCAAAGGTCCCCCTGAGGACACACAGCCCTCTTGTCTGTAACACAGGTTCCCTAACCCAGTGTCAGGGATCTGGGCAGAGAGGTTGCTCACTGCAGAGAATGGCTTAGTATCCCATGCATGGGTTTCCTTTGAAAAGAGGCCACTTGGATTTTGACTGTGCTAAAATTCATTGGGGGCGACTTGCTGGTCTGTGATGTGCTGCTAAGCTGTTGCAGTGGTGGTGTTGGGATGACTTCAGCACTCACCTGCAGATTGCTGCCGCACACAAAGGCTCGCAGAGCTGAGCGGATGCCATCAGATGTAACGGTCAGCGTGCACTTGGCTATAGATTTTGTCCATTGTTATAAGGAAGCCAAATGTTAATGCAGCTCAATGCATTGAGTGGATTTCTTCTCTGCACAGGAACCTATAAGGTTCCCAGTCTTGCCTCCTGTGTTTCTGCTTCCGTTTTCTCTGAGAATGGAGATGCTCAGCTCATCCAGCTACATGCTCTGGCACATGATTCAGTCCTCCCACCAAGGCCACTTTCAGAATTTTGAAGTAAAAATGATGTCTCTCTTCTTGCTATCTCTGATCCAACAACTTGTACACAAAAAGCTTTTTATTCTTTCGAAGCTGTTTCCTTTCAACTATGCCAAACCACCCCAGAAATGTATCAGTGGGGCACTGCAGCCAAAGTCTAATGTGAGATGATGTTTTCCAACTGTAACTATCTTGAAAATTTTCATTTCACGTCCAAATTGTTTACTTATCTGCTAGAAAAATATGTTAAAAGAAGTTAAGGCTCTGTTGCCCAAGGTGCATTTTAAGACAGGGGAAGAACTGCTTCAGATATTTCACATTACATCTTCTAGCTCTATCTGGTGCTGTAAATTATAAAGCTGCTCCACTGAACTTAATGAAGATTAAATTTTTGAACACTGTTTTCTGAAGAATGCAGATTTTTCTCTTTGAAATGAAGAATCTGTCGTGCATCAGTGTGGCTCACTGCATACCTTGCTGCCCGAGCCTATTTTTTTTCTATTAGGGTGCCAAGCTGTTCCCTGGGGACCATGTCCTGTCATTGATCCATGTGCTGACATTAAAAGCATCTGGAGCTAGACTGAGAGTGGGATGTACCCTGAACAGCAAGTGGTGTGGGAAGCTGTAATCCTTCTGCTGTCATCTTGAAATCAGAACTGTCCGATGAAGGAAAGCTATCAAGAAACACTTCTCACCTAAAGGATAGATTTACATTAAGTACACCCTCACTGTGAGGGTGGCGAGGCACTGGCACAGGTTGTCCAGAGAAGCTGTGGCTGCCCCATCCCTGGCAGTGTTCAAGGCCAGATTGGATGGGGCTTGGAGCAGCCTGCTCTAGTGGAAAGCATCTCTGCCTGTAACAGAGGGGCTGGGGCTGGATGATCTTTAAGGTCCCTTCCAACCCAAACCATTCTATGATTCTATGATCTGTGTAGACCTTCTCTTGTAGGTGCCCAATGTATATATGATGCACAGATGTGTTTAAAAACAAAAAACCCGATTGTTTGCAGCATCCAAGTGAAATACTTATGCAGTGCTGTTTTACTCAGACACATGCTGCTATCAGGCTGAATTCCTGGCTTCCAGCCGTCTCTCTTCGCTCTCTCAGTGTGTGGAAATCTCATCTGTGTTTGTTTCCTTCTGTGCCTAACACCGGCCCCTGAGAGGAAGCTGTGTGGGTGCTTCTTTAAAGCAACATAGTATTTAGAGGATCGAGCGTTGCAAACAGTTCTGTGCCTCTATAAAAGGATGAATTTAGTCCTGTTTCCTTTTATGAATTACATTCCATGTATGCACATAAAAACCGGACACTACAGCTGCTCCAAATGCTGCTTGCTCAAAATTGCAACACAACTATCTGGTGCAGACACTTCATGGGGCCAGAGGATGTTAACCAGCATGGGAAGACCTTCACAGGGGAGAGCAAATGGGGAGACCTGGTAACATGGCACCTCATTTCCTTCCCCTGTGGCTGCTATGCTCCCTGTCTTCTGGGAGTGGCACGCGGAGGAGCAGCAGCATGTCCTTTATGTTGAAGTAGTGGCAAACATGCCTGGGACTCCTGCAGACAGTGTTTTTCTGGGTGAGTGGGTCGAGCTCACATCTGCTTTGTCAAATTCTCCATCAGCAGAGACACTTGAGCTGCACAGCATACATGTCAACCTTTTCAGCAGTGCTGGGGTTAGCAGAGAATCAGAAGAAGAGAAAGAAAATGTTTTTTGCTAATTAGATGGCTATATGCTTTATGCCCTATGGTTCTTTACTTTAAATGGGAATGTTTCTGTGTGTAAGCAGATTACTTCTGTAAAAATCAGGGTGTTTCATAGCCTATTTTATATAGGCAGAAGTTAGTCCTGTTTTCCATGATGTACTGAAATACTTTGCACTGCAAGATAATGAGAAAGGCTGATGAGGGAAAAGAAAATGGTCCTTTATCAATTCAGAATAATTAACATGACAACTACTGTTTTAAGATTACTTACGTACTAATTTATTTCTACAAGTCCATAAGCAAAAGGGTGATGAGATCCCACCTTTTCTTCCTTTTCATAGAGGTAATTTCAGGAAGCCATTGTATGAATCTTTGTCCTGAGTATTTCTGTGAGTGCTAAATTACTATCATGCATTGTCAATAAAAAGATGAATCTTCTTTCTGAGCAGCTGTACTTATCCTTAGTAATTTCCCTCTGTCCTGTGAGAAGCTTCATCAGTCAGTCTTGATCTGTTTTCTGTGTACTTTTTTAGAAGTATCATGTGCAGGAAAACAAAAACTTTAGCAATAATGCTTATGACTTTCTGAAACTGCACCAAGAAACAAACACAGGACGCTGCCCATCCGTTAGGGGTGAGTGGAAAGGTGTCCGAAACAGTCCTGAGAGCACCCAGGGGAGGGGAGGTGGTGCTTCAGGTGCCTAAGCAGGGATCTTCTGCATCCTCTGGAGAGACCATGATGCAGCAGACATCCACAGTGCAGCTGTGAAGCACCCCAGGCCAGGGCAAATGGAAATGCCCTGAAGAAACTGTGGCTCATGGAGAGCCCTGCTGGAACCTGCTGTATCAGGTTTATACTTGCGGCTCATGGGGAGGACCCACACTGGAGCAGAGCAGAAGTGTGAGGAGGAAGGAGTGGCAGAGGGGAGCTGCTGTGGACTGACCACAACTCCCCTTGTAATGCGCAGGGTGGAGGAGGTAAAGAAGTTGGGAATGAAGGAGTGAAGTTGAGCCTAGGGTAAGGGGGAAAGGTAGTGTTTTAATTTGTCTTTGTTTCTCAGTATCTCAATCTACTTTCATTGGCAATAAATTAATTTTCCTCAAGTTGAGCCTGTTTTGCCCATGACAGTAACTGTGGTGTGATCTCACTGTCTTGTCTTTACCTTGATCCAGGAGCTTTTTAATCTTAGTTTTTTACCTCTGTCCATCTTAGTTTTTCACCTCTGTCCTGTTAAGAAGGAGAGTGAGAGAGCATCTGGGTGGGTGTCTGGCAGCCAGTCAAGGTCAACCCACCAACAAGAAAGTGGAAAAATTAAAAAGCGTTATATCCAGGGCTCATCTTTAACACCTGGTAAGAATAATGTGAAGCTGCTTCTCTCTAATGGCTTTTAACTGCTGTTGTAAAGGCTGGCATTTCTTAGGTGGGAGACTGAGCTCCTCAGTGATACCAGCTGACTATGCATTTGCACAGTAAGAAACTGGATTTTAAAATAATTTAATTAACTAAGTTTAGAAGGCACAGAGCAAAATTTGATGGGGAGCTTTAATTAATGCTAGAATTCCTGGCTTTTGTATTTGCAACTCAAGTGCTTGCAATACCAAGAACATATTTTATTACAATTCCTAGAATAATGTAATGATTCATGGTATTTTATAAGAAGTAATATGTAACAGTGAATGTGAATTTATGTTAGTAAACTCTCTTCATTGATTATTTGATCCATAATTCTAAATGCACAGGAAAAATCTGAATGAAATGTGGTTACTGCTCGTGCCAAATTGTCAGGTTTTATATCTTGTTATCACTGCTGAATTAAGTCATATTGGAGAATTAACAAGAATTAAAGAAGTTTTTAACAGGAATATTCAATGTATTTAGTTTCACATTTTAGAATTTTAATACGCACAATTTGTTCCTTCATTACTCCTCTAAGTTAAAACAGAGACAGGTGGGGTAGAAAGAGGTAATGGTCAGCCAGACTTCTGATTTAAACTCTTGAAAGCAAGGCTTGTTAATTAAAATGTTGATTCCTACTAAGTAAAGTAGGTGTTAACAAGCTCCTTTGGCATTTATCATATTTAAAATCACTTCCTGCTTTTGGCAGGGCTGAAGGAAGCAGGCACAGACTTTTTCAAATATTAAAAACTCAGTCCTTCTTCCATAGTAGTCAGTTTGTTATGAACCCCATAGACAACAGTTTGACATGAGCTTTAAACTGCTCATCTTTATCAGATTTAAGTGCCAAACTTCTTTGAAAACCAAGTCTTTACTCTTACGAGTTCTTACAGGAAATCTGTGATAAAATGGCATACAAAATAATCTCTTCTGATTCTCTGACCTTTGTTTTAAGTGACAGACCACTTTTTCTCAGAAAAAAGTCTCAAAGGCTACTTTAGCTCTGCCTCTCCCAGAGTCAGTGGAACTATGGCAGTTTGTAGTGATGAGGTTCTGGCAAGCGTATTATTCTGACAGAAGAGAACAGTTGGACAATTTACTGCAGCTCATCCAAACTGCACATGAAGGTTCTGGATTCCACTACGTTGAGGAAATCAACAGTAATAAGCCTCGTCCTACTTCCTTTTTCTCCAGCTGCTGATTTTTCAAGGTCTCCCACTTTTGTAAAGGTTTCCTTTTCTGCCCTGCTTGTTCTCACCAAGCAGAGGCGTGGAAAGAATGCCAAAATTCACTAGTTTATAGTAAGAACAGATGTTATCAGGTGTAAGTTATTCCAGCTGCTGATGGTGCTGTAAACAGGCTTGAAACAGAGCTGGAACGTCTTCTAGCCAGTTTCTAGAAATAGCATTATTATGTGTATACAATCACATGGTTGGAGCTAGCACAGCAAACAGTAAAAGCACAAACCTCTATTTATATAGAAGAACGCCTTGTTGGAAAAGAATCTTCTCTTCCTTTATACAGCTTAGCACAGAGCTTCTGATTCAGTATGTGAATATATCAAATAAGTTCAAGTATGATACAATTTTGGTGTCATGCTGAATTCATGGTAGAGCTAATGTTGTTACAGTTCTGTTGTGACTGACATAAACCTGTCACATTTTCAATAGGGTGGTTTGTGAAATATGTAGAAGAATCAGTGGAGATAAAGATAGGTAATGCAATAACAGCATCCATCTGGTCATAATTTTGCTTGCATTATACTGAGTAACCTGATTAAAAGGGTCATATTTAAATGTAATCTGGCAAAAATGCTTATAAAAATATGAGTGAGAGAGAAGGAACCCAAACTGTTGAACTTTGCAGGCAAGTGAGGAGGTAACACATCCAGCCACACGGGGCACAGTGCCCATCACCGTCAGTGAGCTCCTGGTATGGAGAGGGGCAGCAGGCAGCCCCCACCATTTGTGAAACCTCTTCTCAGTGGTAGAGCAGTAGTCAGCCTGGCACATTTCTACTTGATGAGAGCCAAAGTAAAATAAAAAGACCCTGAATGATAGTGCTACAAAGTAGAAAACCTCCTTTGTATTCACACTTTTGATGGTACAGGGGTCTCAGGATCCCCATGGCCTGTGATTCTGTCAGAATATTTTGAGGTCATTCAATCACTCCTATAGCTAGTAGAAATGATGCGTTTTGGGATGGATTAGCTTCTGCCATTCTTCATTACGTGCTCAGTGGACACAGGAGTATGCTACTCAAAGAAAGGAAAGGCAGCTGTGAACGTACAAAACACAGTATCACAATTTATTAATTTGAATTTTCCCCTCACAATACCAGTCTGTAAATACACAGGAATACTTTGGGTGAGGTCTGATCTAAGTCTGAGGAGCTCCCTGACCTCCAAAGAGCCGGATGAACTTGTATCATCCGAGAACAGGATCTGTTCAGTTTGTTTGTACTGCATCCTAAAAAAACCCCCATTGCTGCTAGATCTCTTTTGCCGGATAATGATGCTGCATTTATTCTGAGACACAGTAATGCTTATATTGCAAGTGAATGAAGGAAAAAAGGAAGGAAATAAATAAATAAATAGATAGATAAAAGTCCGAGAAACAAACTATTTGCTGAAGACCTGGCCTACTGAAGCCCAGACTTATCTTCTGCCTCTTCCCATCCTACAGTTACTGCAACCTCAGCTGCCTTTCTTGTTCCCTGTTGACCTCCTCCCCACAGAATCACCTGTGATTCTCCCCTTTCTTCAAAGTCCTCCTGCCTATTCCCAAAAAACCAGCAGCAGGAAGCAGAGCTGTTGTTCCAAAGACACATACAGCTGGCAGACCAAACCTGCAGGTGATGAGTTTTTCCCTCAGTGAAGCCATTTACTGCATTCCCCAAATAGATTTTCACAAAATTTGTAGGAATTGCATGACTTTGAGATCTCTACCATTTGTCAAACGTGGCTAAAAGTGGCCAGTGGTTAAATTATTGGTGTTAACAGGACTGAGATGATCAGATAGCATAATTTTGCGTGCTTTGTTTCTTTAGAAAATCCAGATGGAAAAGGGACTTAAGTTTTTGGCTTAAGAAATCAGATGCATCTGTTATATGCAAACTAGATTATATCTGGAATAGCAAAATACAGTTTTCCCCCATTCTACACTCTCTGAAGATGTATAATCAAAACAAATTAGATCTGGCGAGATTTGTGTTCCTTGTGGGGCAAGAGCAGCTTAAGATGTGATGCTACTTTCCTTCAAGCCATACAGGCTTGATACCAACAATATCTTTCCTTTCCCTCCAGCCTGGGAGACAGTCCAATCAGGATGTAGACAGACATAAAAGGAAAGATCTTTGATAACAATTTCTAGAATACTAGGCTCATCAGTGTAGCTCAGCTTTCTTTTCATTACAGGGAAACATGTTTCAAGAATTCAAGGAGCATAAGATGTACAGAACTACACTGAGGTTTGTTACTCAAAAAGTGTGATCTACATCCTTCACGCATCTCACAATTTACACTGCTTTGTTATGTTGGGGAAGATTAGTAAAGCACAAAATCACAGAGAGAATTTTTCGTCTTAACGTGAAAGCCCTTTGCAACATAGAATATTCATCATAAACATCTATGTATGAATTAGAAGGAAGAAAAAATCCTTGCAAAGAAAGCATACAGCGATCAAGGGATATGATGTCCTTTCCTGCATAAAGTGGTGGAAGAGGAGCTGGGACTTGGAGAGTCATTTTCTCAATGACTCAGACTGTTGCAATATGAGGAAGGGACATGGGGCCATTAGGAAAGCAAATGGTATATTTAAACAGTGATATCTGCATATGGTGATACAGCTTATACATATGGACCACATATGGTAACGGGAACAGCAGTCCTGAAGCAGTACTGTGCTGTTTGGCTGTAGCCATTAGCTGGCATACTAAGGTAGGTTATAGTCTTCCAAATTCCTGTCACTGTTTTTCAATCTGTGCTCCTTTCTTCTGCCCTCTCAGCCCTAAAAATTTGAGCTGGAGGCTGCTTCTGAAGCCTGCAAGCTTGCCTTATAAAGGCGAGAATTTTTATGAGATTCAGTGATTGGAGTTCTGCTACAATAGCTCTTTACTGCAGTCTTGCTATCTCCTGTCATCATAAGCTCAAGCACCAGTACACAAGGAGGGTAAAGAAAAGGAAATGGAATGAAAAAACCTTAGATAAGAGCAAATTGGCAGTTTGATGATAATCTTAAGTATGTGGAACTGTGTTTATGCACATTTTCTAGTAAAACTCAAGTGCTTTCCAGCATGCAACATGCTTAAGAGATTACGGAGTGCAGGATTTATTGCAAAAACTCTTACGAAATTCTCAAATATGCTTCTCTTATCCGGGCGTATTGTGTTGTGCCCCAAACTTGAAAGAACACTGCAGTGTGAACTTGGGCATCTAGCAAGTCACGTAAGCAAGTCCTTATAAAACTACCAAGACAGTGTAAGAATGTGTTTGCAGCTAATGGGGAATAAAGGATTTATTTATTTTCTTTTCAGTAGGGATATCTTTGTACTAAGCTAAGACCCAAAGATGTTCAGTATTTCTTCCAGGATATGAAAAAAAATTAGCAAATTATGAGAGGCAGCAAGTTTCCTGGCTTTGTAAGTCTTAAAAATTCAAGTAACTGGCAGTGGCAAAACAATGACAACTCTGACTGCTACTGACAGTCTGTTACTTTTACAGTCACCTTCCAAGGCTTTATTGCTTATCATCAGATAGAACAGTTGGCCCCGATGGAAAAGACAGGTTGCTACAGATGACAGGATCTTTACAACAGGCAATCATGATGGCATTAGTGTTTATCCACTGCAATAAGTATATAAATCACAGGAAATGGGCTTCCCCTTTGAGTCAGAATCTGCTGTGTTATTTTTGCCCAGACGCAAATATTTATCCACCAAACGGTGAAATTGCCAGACACAGTTCATGCCTAGTCCAGTCGGCAGTTAGAGAATATTGTCCACAGATTACAAACCTGATTTTAGAATGCTACTTGGAGACACAGATGTTAAATTAAAGGTTGTTTGTGAATTTATTAGAGAGTTCTCCCTGCACTCTGTGAGCTAGAGATATTTTGTAATCTGTAAGTGTAAATGAATAGAAGGTTCAAATGGGTGCTTTTCCTCTTGTGAAGTCTTTAGTGGGAGAGTGAGGTAACATATTGTGGACATACTGTCACCAGTTCATGTATGAAACTCTGCAGCTTAGAAAAGAAAGTTAATTTTACCTAGGTATATACTGATATGCAATTTTAGCTCAGTAGCTGGGCAGTTTATTTTTATAGAACTGGCACTTCCCAGAAAGTGTTGCATAAATCAGGGGAATTTACAATAGTAGCATCCTCTGGAGTTTTTTCATTCCAGTTTCCAATGTCAGACAGCATTCAGTGTTAGAGGTTTGAAAGGAAGAAATTAGAAACTGTAATGGAGTATTATGGAAAAATATCCCTCAAGAAAGCTCTTTCCCAGCTTCTTATCCTTTGGTGTTTTGCCTATTACTAACATGCATAAATTCTGCATTTAATCTTATGTGGTATAATCATAGCTGTTCTCATTGTCCCTGTGTCTCATCTTTTCTTGGATCCCACTGAACCCTCAGTTCTCAGTATCACCTTGTAGCAACACATTACCCAAGTTAATTATTCTTTGTATCAAACATCCTTTTCCTTTATCCGTTTTAAGTTTGATGCTTTCCTATTTCACTGAGTATCTTCATGTATCCATACAAATGAAAAGGATAAACTGGAGAGGATAATCTTCTGCCTATATCCTTCTTGCTATTTTCTGTATCCGCATCACATTTTCTTTGCTCAGTTCCATCTGTTGGCCCCTCCATCCCTAAAGGCAGAGTCTGAGCTGTGAGCTAGCCTTCATTCCCTTTAGTATTAACAGTCAAATACAAGTAGTAGTTTTGGTTAAACAAGGTGCTATTTTCTTGAAAGCAAAACAGCTAAGAGAATGGAAGACGATTACTTTTGCCTCTGGAAGCTTCCTCATGGGAAATTTTGGTCCTGAGAGGAAAATTCCAAGGTTAAAGAACAGTAGCAGAAATTTCACAGCTTGGAGCATGCATCTGTGCTTTCAATTCTGCTCTCTCTCACCTTTGTCAGAAAAGGATGCCCTGAGAGGAGCACCATCTTCTGAGCTCCCAAAAAAGCCATTCTATTTGCCTAACTGCTCTGCAGAGGTGAGTTCTGTCCCATAAATCCCTGCTGTGGCTTTGTAGTTTTTTGACATGGCACTCCAAGGTCACCCAAATATGCTTTTTATAGCACTCCTCCCTCTGCCTCTTGAGGGAACTTTCTTGTACGCAGCAAAGTTTCACCTCTATTTTACACAAAGCCTATGATGTTAGCCTCTAGAGATACAGGTATAAATAGATATTGACTCCTGTGTAGGCACTGATGTAAAGGAAGTGGTAATTTTCCGTATGTAAATTATAACATCAGGCCTTCCATCCAACATAAAGTTAACTTTTCTGAAAGTGGGTTGTGCCACCCCGTAGACA
The DNA here is from genome assembly GCA_009867235.2 of Psittacus erithacus. NCBI lineage: Eukaryota > Metazoa > Chordata > Aves > Psittaciformes > Psittacidae > Psittacus > Psittacus erithacus. Next base: position 84,255 of record WYDI02025076.1, on the reverse strand, counting down.
AGGTTTACTTTGAAAACCACCTCCCGCCTTGTATTCAACACCCTATTTTTCTGGAGCTATCTCAATTGCCCTGTTCTGGAGTGTTTTGGTCACTATCTTGCTAGCTGTATTTGTCCACAGATAATGCTCTAATATGTGTTGTATGCAACAGTGAGATAAGCTCCCACGTAAGAAAGACACATCGACATGCTCTCTGATCTTGTCTGGAAAGGCTAGGGTGCTTCTCCAGGGCTGAGTTCAGCTCTGGAAGTAAAACGCTCAATGGTATAAGGGGTCCTGTGGGGTTTTCGTAGAGACTTGGCTTACTGCACAAAGAATAAAGATACAGGGTTTCCTGAAGTTCACAATTGTATGTGTGTACAAGTCAGAGGCAGGCATGATCAACCAGCAAAGTCAGTTGTCTTATTCAAAAAGACAAAAGGTAGCTGTAAAATCAGGAAAGCAAAGGGTGTACCCTTTACATCTTACACTTGTCATCTAATTTTAGTTCTACAAAAATCATGGGCCTAGTTACCTGTGTCAACACTGCTATCACCCTCTTCTGTTCCCATTTGTGCTATGTATCTCATTCCTATGAAATGGGCTTCTGCTTGCAGCAGCAACTGTTTTCAGCTTTTTCTTTAAAACAGGTGTTATTCTTTATTATAAACTGGGGAGACATATTGTAACCAAATCCTTGTATTTTCAGTGTGGTATTTACAAAAGTGCTGTAATTTGGCTTGCTTGCACTGAAGGTTCTTGATAATAAAAGCTCAGGCTTCACTGAAGCAGGGTTAGGCCAATGTCAAGCACTTACAGACACTGCTGTCTGCTAATTTTCTGTCCTTGGTACATCAATAGGCACCAGCCAAAACTGTAGTGGTAAAGTGAGTTTTTCCAGGTATGTGTTACTGCGGAGGAATAAGATATTTATAATGATTCAACTATAGTGACACATATCCAACTATAATGAAGCATACCCAACCAGGTGCTTGGAAATATGCCTAAAATTTTTCATGGTTGCCAGCCTTAATAGTGTATACTGCAATATTAATATTTAGTAGTTTAGTAATCCTGTTGCTTACTTCTCATGGAGGAATTCTGACAACGGTAGAATTGCTGGGAATCCATTTATGGTAAAAAAAGAAGAGCAATTCTTTAACTACCTTAATCTGCTGAAAGCTATGCCAGGAAGAGCTAGTTGGATTTGGTGGTTTGGTTTTTGTTTTGTTTTTGATTTTTTTTGGTGTGAGGGAGCTAATAACAGGAACTTACACTGAAGGACTCCTAAGATCATGAAATAGGTTATATGCCTACTACCGGAGGAGAACCACCCCTGTGATGGAGAGTCTTTTTAAAATGTACTTTACAGCCACAATAAGCCTGCCAGTTCTCCTTCTTTCTTTTCTTAAGAACAAAAGGAAAAGAAGAGAACTAGTTATAGTCAGGTGCCAGGAGCTGAGTAAGTGGTATTTCCTTTTTTCCCCAGGATGACCATTGCACATTTCACCAAGGAGCAACCCTGAGGAACAGAAACATACTGGAGAAATTCACTGTTGTATGTCATAAAACCATCAAGTTCATCTGTAAACTGCCAAGTCCACCACTAAACCATGTTTGATTGCTTGAATAAAATCACCTTCACTGTTCCTGCTTTTACCTTTACTGAAAATCTGAAGTGTACAATATTTTCCTGTCTACATCGCCAGAGGTTTGTAGGGGCAAACTTGCAGGCAGGCACAGGCAGCTCAGTCCAAAAGAGGTATCAGTGAACCACTGCAGAATGCGCCCCAGGCAAGCGTGCTGTGTCAAGGGAGCACTAGCGTGGTTCTGCAGTTTCAACTCCAGTCATTACTTTTATTCACCCACCTTGGGATGCTGATAAAGATGCTTATTATCTGTGTAGACATGCCCTAACAAGATACCTGCTCCACAAGGTGCTATACAAGCATGCATTTTCCAAAGAAGCAAATGTGAAATGTAATTTGAAATAGGAGTGAAATCTTACAGCGTCAAGCTTATATCCAGATAATAGCCTAAAAATTGTAAATAGATAGAAATAGAGAGGCTTCCTGTCATTAAGTGGCCTTGACCCATGCTATCACAGAGTAATTTGTAATAGGGGGAACACTGAAGTTGCTTAATTTATACTTTTAGTAAATAGAAATAATGCTTTACTGCCCAGGTCAAAAAATCCATTTTGTAGGGAAAAAAACCACATCCTCGTACTGTTTCTGTGGTAAGCATCTCATCCTCATAATCAGATGAAAATAATACAGGCCTGAGAACATATACATTTTAGTGCTGAGTATCTACTCCCTCTTCAGTTGTGGTGTCTTTAGACATATCTGGACATGAGACTCTCCTTGCATTAGCAGGAGGTTCTGTTGACCCATTCACCAAAACAGGTGACAAACTCACTTGAGAAGTTGCAGTCATTTGTGGTGGCTGAGCTCTGTTGTGCTCTCGCCCAATGCCCACTGGTGGTGGGCTTGCATTAACTAACACTTCCAGAGTGCATCATCCCATGTAGCTTCATCCAGATAAGCAATAGCTTGTGTGCCCCAAGGCTGCCTCAGAACACAAGCAGAAATCTGATAACTGGGGGCGATCAGCAGATGAACTTCAAAAACACACTTTGAGCTTTGGCTGAGCTAAAGTGCTACATGTACCTGCTCCATAAGGAGTTTTTCACTCACCTAACAGCAGCAGCCATGCCGTTGCTACTGACCGAAGTATGTATACACGCTATGTGCCCTATATCTTAAAAAGGATATGCTGTGTGTTTGTGTGCTCCAAATTTTCACTCTGTACTGGATCTGTCACTCACAGATTTGTGTGCCAAACGTTTTATTTGGCAGCTGTTCTTCTTTGGTAGTCCAACAAACTCTGATTGTGCTAATAACAGAACAAACCCAAACCGCTGTCAATTGTGACATTTCAAACTACAGCTTTTAATGAAAGCATGGACAAATCTTTATAGGAGTGCTAACATTATCAGCATCATCCTAGCAGCCAGTCCTGCTGAGGAGGATGTGTGACTGTAAACTGGGGACATTGACAAAAGTGACAGTAAGAGCAGTCAAAGGAAGTGTGAAAAATTGCACACTGCCTGTGATAAAGTTAGAAAAGGAAACCAGCAAGTGAAAAAGCAAATATACTATCAGGAGCCTCATGTTGTACACAGTGAAAAACTATAGTTGCCACAAAGCAAGAATGAGCTGGAGCCCAAGAAATGAATCCCAATGAGACTGCAGGCTGATTAAGTAGGTAGGATTTAAATTTAGTTCAGCATTGTCTGTTATAATTGGAACCTGTACTAATAAACTGTAATTTCTTAGAAGTTTCTGTCTAGTTTGGGAGGAGGTACATGAGGGCTGAAAGAAAAAGAAGACACATTTCATATTTTTATTTTAGATTCCTTGAGTCAATTATGATGCCATGTAGCAGAAGAATAGTGAGCCAGGGACCAGATTCCAAATCCAACAGAGCTTTCCTTTCTTTAAAATAAAGAGATTTATCATAAATAAGGCAAAAGAGACAAATGTGTAGCTTAGCTTCAGAACCAGTCTGGTTCACAATGGTTTCTGTATCACCAGACTCTGAGTATAAGCTCTATCAGTAACAACAATGTGTTTGGCTGTGGACAGGAAACAAAAGAAAAAAAAAATTCCTGGGCAGAGGAATTCCTGAAAATGACACTGAAAATGCTGGATTTGCTCTCTGAGCTCACTTGTTAAAGCAAATGCAACATCAGATTGCCACAGGGTAGGCAGAGTTGTCATGCTCAGCCCTCTGAAATGGGAAATTTCTTGGGAATTTGCAGCCAAACAGGAGGAACCTGGAGCCCAGCATGCCCTATGGCTCAACTGCTGTTTGGTAGTTAACCACATGTCAGGGCAATTACAGCAGAGATTGTATTAGAGCATCCGTGCTGCCATACAACTTCACATTCATTTCTCCTCCAGCCTGTTTCTACAGGGAGCACTCTGTGGAAGGGAGACTACAAACCAGTCTGTTTGCGCTGATTCACACCACTGGCCTGAGGGGCTTTCCAAGTTTAAGGAATGATAAAAAATCCTATTTAGGAGGGTTTTTTGGTGGGTTTTTTGGATTTGTTTTGTTTTGTTTTTTCTTACCACACAGTGTAAGAGGCTGGTTTGGAAACTTTGTGCTTCCTTACTGTCTGTATTTCCTAAAATAAGTTCAGAAACAGCTGGCAACTCTCACATACTGGAAATCAAGTGAAATGTTAATACCAGGGCAGTTTTTCCCTGGGTGATGTGATCTTAGCTGTCCCAGGACAGCTTTAAGTGCCATCTGCTGACATGCCATTTGCTGCTCCCTATCTGTTTGCTTTGGTTTAGCCATACAGAAGCTGGAGAAATTATCTAGTTGGAAGTTTTATTCATGCCTAGAAGATTAAACCTCTATTTATGTATCTCAATCCTGTGAGCTATAAAGCTCTTTTTGGCTTTTTTTTTTTCTTTTCACCGACTTTGTTTTTATTCTGTTTTGTTGTGGCAAATGCAAAGGCTTTTATGAGATGTCAATCATTCAGATTTGGGAAGATGTGCAGGAGTTACTTGGTGTACAAACAAAACAATTGTGGGAAAAATATGAGATGAGAAACTTCACACAGAAGCACACTACCAGTGCTTTTGCAATGTGCAAACACATTTGCCCCCTAACCTGTCTATATATAGAAGAACAAAATAAAAAGTAAATAAGTGAATAGAAAAATGAACAGACCAATAAAATATTTTGTGAGCCTATAGAGAATATCCTTCTCATGAGCCCAGAACTGGATGGCTCAGCACCATCTGGCCTGACATATAAGTACTGAAATGTCACTTTTTTAAGGTTTAATAATTTTTCAGAGAAAAGATCTGTGAAGCAAAGAGAAGAATGAGCTCACCCGAGCACTGTGTGCCAGTGAGGTAATTTGGTGACTATGGTCCCTGCTAATGGGACTGGGGTAAGGAAGAAGTAGATCCCAAAACAAAGTTGGCCTGTGTTGCCCTCTTAGCTGTCTACTTTTTAAAAGTTCCTTTGAAGCCATGGATGACTGTATGTGCCTGGTTTACAGGAGAGAACAGTGGGACATGGTGATTTCCTGAAGAATGGCAACAAAGGTGGGTTGATAACTGTGATGTTACCACCTGCCTCAGAGCTAAAAATCTGCATGGTTACAATAATTCACCCTAGCTGGTTTTTTTCCTTTTCATGCCTGTGCTTAGAGATGAACATAAGTCTACTGTTATCACAGTAAAACATTTTTTTTTTGTAAATACAAATATCTGCCATGGGGCGTTCATCTGCTGAAAGCTGGGGTTTATTACATGGTTTATTAACATGGGAATAAATAGTATGTTTTATAGTTGGCTTCCATTTGATCTCATATTTTTGATTCATGAATCAAAGGATGCTGAAGGAAACTACAGTTTTACCTGATGCAGATAACTGTGATTCGATGAGGCATTTCCTTAGAGTCTGGATCAGCCTCGAGCTAAACTGATCACAAAGGAAATTTATAGGAAAAAAAGCAAATTTGACAGGATTCATTTGTCAAGATCAATGATCTGCAACCCTGATGAAAAAATAGTAACTGTATATTGTCCTTGTGGAATTGTAGTAATTTTCTTTACTGCTCTCCTAAGAAATATGAAGAGTGCCACCAATACCTATCCAGGTTGAGTTATTTTAAGTGTCAAATAGAACTTAATTCTCTGAAGAGGTTTTTGTTCTAAGTATGTATTTGACTTAATAGCTCGAACACTGGAAAATTACTTCAAATTGTGTTTTGTGCTAATATTCCAGTGCAGATTTTTCTAAACAGGCATAGCGTTCAAGCAAATATCAAGCTGTTTAGTCTTTGCTGTGTTTATTTTTTGTTGTTGCTTTTTGGATACCTACACTGTTACACAGAACTGGCATTTTTAAAATGAATGCAACTTCTTTTCAAATATACAGTAAGTTAGAAACTTCACTCTAAGCAAATCTTGGTGTAGACTCTTAGGGTGAACAAAATCAGCCTCTGGCACAAGAATCATTTTGCTTCCTTTTCAGCTGAGCAGAATGTCATAGGAAAGGAGGCTTGGTAACATTGTTGGTTCCTAGATTTTTTCACATTTGGGAGAGCCAAACCTCATCTGAAATAAGCTGATTTGGCCATAATGGGTCGTCCAACATCCTGAGCCCATTCAGGGATGTTGGTTATTCCCGGAGTCTCCTCCAGCAGCTGCACTTGCACTGTCTCAGGAAAGGACATGTCTGACACATGGGAAGAGTGAGTCCCTTGGAAGTGTTGTCTAAACAAAAGCAGTGGAGTAATATTGTGGGTTACTGCAACAACATTTTTGAGACCCTTCATATGTATAATAGCCGTTGAGTGTTTGTGGCGTGCTCACAAACAGGGCAATGTAGGAAGAAGGAATGGATTTATGTATTTCTCAATCAGGAATAATACATTCTGTGGCTGCATTTGGAGCTGCCAAATGTGCTACTGTGGGAAAGGAAATTTTCTGTCTAGTTTGGGATTTAAATGGACTTGGCATCATGATGGGATTTCTAAGGGGTGCATTGGTTTTTCTTGGGGTTACGGAGTTACATTCTGCTTCTGCTTGCAGTTCTTCTGGTGATCCGTAGAGAGATTCTCCCACATAATTTTATTTCCTTTGTATGAGTCTCATATTTCAGATTAAGAAAGCTTCAGTCTTCCCTTCGTAGGCAGCAGACCCAAGTAGGATATTCTACAAGATTGTATCTATGTACAAATAGGACACAAGAGAAGTTATCAACTCTGTATGAAAATACTTCTTGTCTTCAGTAAGAGAGCTGCTCTGTGGGATTGTTCAAGGAGCCCAGACTGAATTGAGGAAATTCAGTAGCAGTGAGTTGAATAACTTTCTAGCTACATAAAAGCCACCTCAGTGGCATGCTCCCCTTTTTCCTTGCCTCAGCACTGCTAGACAATACAGTATTTTATATCTGCAATGTCATTTAATATATTCTTATCCTCAATTTATATACCATTTTGGTTTTGTCTCAGAGAACTGTAGAATAAGTTGGATATATTTTCCTAAACTTTTCTTTTCCTTGGGCAGTCTGTAAAACTGGCAGCTTACTTAACTATCAGTTGGGGTAATGGCATCATCGACATAACCTGTGATGTATGTCCAGTTTTTTCCAAAGGTGCAATCTATTTTAAGGAATTAATTTTCCTTTGGGATAGTCAGTAGATTTTTAGTGTTCTTTAATTACATCCACTTGGCTTTTAGGCAATGTTCTCTGATCTCTGTAGCATTGTCCTTTGTATAAGAATTAGAAGTGCTGCTTAGAGAGAGAATTTAATATCCTTTTCCTAACTCTGCTTCTGTATCTTCCTCTCACTTGCCTTTGTTTCTTCTATCATGCCTGTCATGGCACTTTCATTATACTGGCTCTTCTTTTCTATTGTATCCATTTGATCATTTTCTGATTTTTGCTGAATTTTACTTCCTCCAGCACAATTGTACCACTCTCTTCTCTCTATAACAGATCCTTTTCTTCCTGTTCAGTTTGTTGGCTCCCAGGTTCCATTAATAAAGTTCTGACCACTGTGCTAAGTGCTCAATAATAAATTTCCTTTACCTGCCAAAACAGTCCCTGCAGAGCAGTAGAGATTAATAAGACGCACTAAGCCTTACAGCTGCAGGCCTCCTGCCCTGCACCACCGCCTCTGCAGAACTCAAATCTGGACTGCCCTTCATGTAAATGACTCCTCAGGTACAACATGGAGGAGAACACATCTGTGAGAGGGGTTGCAGCGCCCTCATCCTTTGCTGATGCATAAAGGCAAGACTTAGCAGGCTGATGTCCCTCGCATGATGAAGCAAAGCATTTTTCCAAGGATATTTTCTATCATTTAGTAGTTATCAGCATGGAGCTGGTGAGCAACTTGAACAACTTGGGAAAAAGCTTGAATCCAGAATATAATTATATAGATGAATATCTAACATTAAAAAAAAGAGCCGCTCTGAGAAATCACTTTTCTTCAGTACAGTGTGCATGCTTGCAGAAACGTAAAAATTACTGTATTAAAGTACCTGACTATACATAAAACAACTCTTATTTTTCTTCCCAGAAATGTAATATTATTAACTCAGGGAAAATTGGAGTAATAGCATAGCTAAGAAATAATTATATAGTGATAAGATCCCTGCTTATTCTGTCTACAGTGCTCAAACTTCTTTCAAAATGGGCTCTTCTACCTGTTCCTGAATTTCTTCTGAGTCCAAATATAGGGAAGTGTGCTTAATCCTATAAAACAACCCTCCTCAAGGATGACCCCCTGCACTTCTGCACCAGGTTGCTTTGCGCCTTGTGCCCTGGCAGGAGCAAAGGTACAAGAAATAAATAGTACTCAGGGCTTCCTCTCAATTGGGCCATAGTTTTGTCATTACTGGCAAGGCAAGGTGCCTATATCTGCGTTGCCTGCCAAATGCATTTGAAGGGACATTCTGACAGCACATCCATGAGAGACACCCTCCAAAATGTGGATGGACAGACTGTGAACTGCCTGCAGGCTCAGGCTTAGGCTCAGCAAAGCAAAAACACATGTAGGATCTCTCTGGGATATGTGAAGGTCATGGTGTACGCATCCAACATGACTTTTTTGAACTAAACTCACCATCTTCTTGTGATAAGTTGGGATTTGATTACACTGTTGTGTCTCACTGGAAGAATATTCTGTGGAACAATTTTGACCAGCTCTGCCTGCAGCGTAGAATTGAAAACTGTAATCTTATTTGGTAGGTGTCATTCATTTATTCAGTAACACCACTGTCTCTGTTTTAAGCAATGACTGCTGCAGAAAACTTTGATAAAATTAAATATTATTATAACTGTTCTTTAAAATACTATCCTGTGGTATTCCGCCATGATTACTGCTTAGAGAGCTGAAATATTCACACTAGTTAACTTTGGGCACCTAACTTTGGTGACTAGGTTAGGAACCGAAGGGACACATTGGCAATGGAGAGATTTCTCCATAAGGCGCCTCCAATTAGGTACTTACTTCTTTTCCATTGACTTTATTACACCGCTAATTTGAACACCTTAAGTGGATATCTAGAATGCAGTAGTGTGAATTCTCCACTTGCTTGATGTGATTCTATTTCTGCGTCTACCAATTCAGCCAACATGGCCATTCTGATCTGGTTTAGTAGGGTCTACAGGCAGAAATTTAAGATCACAAGGAACCTGCTTTGTACATTTTTGAAGGAAAATGAAAATAGTTACTAAAAGATTATTTTTCTTGCATGGTCTTCTTATCTGATTTTATTCCTTTCTCTAAGGAACATGAAAAAATGAATAAGCCACAAATTCAATCTCTTCCTTATGTTCTTATCACAGACATCTTGATGTGGCGCTTTTTCTTACCTTGTGTTCACTATAAAACTGGAAAATTGAAAAGTACAAATATCATATTTGCCCTTACTCAAAAATTCTTTTGACCCAAAAATACGAATTTAACCTAAAAAGTTGATCATTTTCTGTTGTGGCAATGTAAGGATTTTTTTGTGTACGCATTAATAAATCCATAAATTTACATTATAGTTAATAACGAGACAAAATAAAAAAGTTCCCAAATTAGCAAAGTTAATTAAAATGTAATTATGTGTGAACTACCCTGAACTGATGTTCCTGATGAGATGAGCTAATCCTGCACCGCTTTCAACCTGAGTGGAATTGAAATATGAAAGTCAGAACTTTAGGATGCTGAACACTTGGAGAATTTTGAGTAGAAGTAAACACTGAAATGCTGAAACATTTCCTGCAGTGATGTAGGCCTAACCAAAAGGCCACAGAAATCTTTATGCCTGATAACTCCAGTGTAGTTCTTGAACATTCAAAAATGTACATAAATTTTGTTCTGAAACTAAGTGTGACTTTGTTAGGCAGCATACTTCAGAAGGACTTGGGTATGGATCTGAGGTCTTGCTGTGGAATCGTCACTGAGCTTCCATGGACAATTCTCCAAGGGACAGGAATTGGTAATTGCTCTTTGCATCCTTTCCTGGTGCCTGGGAAAGTCTCAGTGGACGTTCGCAGAATATGTATGTGTGAGTATATACAGAATATAAATCCTGTTTCCAGAATCAGTTTGTTTTTTCCTCACAATCCTGGAATGAATAGAAGAGCTAAAGGTCAGAGGCCAGGTCAAGCTAATTAATGATATCCTTAAACAATGCTGGATTGATATCCTAGTGCAGAGGATGCTTTATTTTTTTTTCCCTTTCTGTGTAGAAAATCCCTTTTAAACCTTTGTGTTTCTTTATCCAGATTGTCAGAGAACTCCACTTTTAGTGGTATCGATAGAAGAAAATTGATCGTTAATCCTGGCTTAACATCTCTTTCAGGTGTTTTTGTCAGCATGCCTGATACGTGTTTTGGATCCTTTCTTGAGTGTGGAGGGGAAGCCAGGCTAAGAGATGTAACATCCTGTGGCAAAAAAAAAAAAAACAACCCAAAACCAAAACTCCAAATTATTTTTCAGTGCCTGTTCTTTCCTGAAAAACAATGCCCTGTGTTACAGGCACATAATGACACTGCTGTTATGCAACATTTCTGTTTTGATTAATTTACTGCATGGATGAGATCATTCTGCATTGCAAGATGTCTTAAGTGATAGTTTTGAATGTTTGGCAGGGCTGTTATAGAACATTGTTCTGGAAAGCAATACATACAAGATTCACAACATGGGTTTTTTTTTCACTCTTGCTAGACCATATGCAAGTAGACAGTTTGCATCAGGCCCCCAGTGCCTGCTTCTGAATTACTGCCTAAATAGGGAATATTTTGATAAAAGAAAAAAAGCTTTCTGATGGCACTTCATGCCCCATTAGGAACTCGAGGACCAATCACTAATAAGGTTATACCAAATGTGTACTTATTCATATTCTTTTTTTCTCACTGAGCAAATATTTCCAGCCTTCATGAACGTCTCAGTGTAGATGTGCAAATCAATCCTATCTGTGCAGACACAGCAGAATGAAAGGTATAATGATGTGGGAGTGAAGTGTCAATGCATAATTCATATCTGACTCTGTGGAGTGCTATCCGGCAGCCTTCCATGGCAGACAGGTCCTCACGCGCTTGGGAAATTCATCTGCATCAGCTCATTGTGTTTCTGCATGGGTGGCAAGCTCATCATTTAGAATGAGTGAAGTGCCATTCAGAGGCACTGCTCTAGTGGAGAATAAGGACAATGTAGTTCTGCACTACCCTGTTGAGATCTTTTAGCCCAAAAAACTTGTCTGGTGGAGAGTTTCTCCTCTAGCTCAAAAACCCCCCACCTCCAGCAAAGATTTGAACCCCTCTGACACAGTAATTTAGTGTTACTGAATTACAGAATAGAATAGAATATTTCAGTTGAAGAGACCTGCAATGATCACCTGGTCCAACTGCCTGACCACTGCAGGGCTGACCAATTAAGGACATTTTCTGAATGCCTAACAGTGACAGGTTTTGAGCATTGACCACCTTTCTAGAAAGCCTTTTCCAGGGTTTGACGGCCCTTCCAGTAAAGAAATACTTCTTAATGTCAAGTCCAAAAACTTACTAACAATACCCTTGCAGCTCCATCCTACAAGTGCTAGCACCCTGAGCTAAGCAGAGTCAAGGAGCTATCATGGTGAGGAGGAGCAGTTGGCACTGTAGGTGGTTGCTGCCTGCAGCCAGCAGCAAAGCAGAAAACTCATGAGCTGAAGTTCTTTCCCCAGTTCACCTGAGCATGTTTATATGTTATAAAACTTAGGGCCACCAGATCGTCAGTGCATTTAAATCAACACCATGCACCTAAGCTAGTGGAGCTGTGCCAACACCTCAGTGGTAATCTCCCACACAGTCATTACGTATTGGCATAAGATAAGGACCCAGAGCTTGGTCTCACACTAGGAGGCAGTGAGAACAGATCCTGATTTTGACTCCAAAGATTCAGTTTCAGCTGAATGCACTCTGTGAGTCTTTTTGGGTTTGGAGTTTCATTTTATCTATGGGCTTTTTTTTTAAAGTTCACTTTTCTGAATGAGTGCTTCTGTGTATCATGCTTAGTGATTCCTTGCTATTCCAGGATTATAATAACAAGGTTTATTATGCTATAACCCAGTGTGCTGTGACAATATTGCAAAATTATCATTTTGTTTCTCCTAAAGTCAAGATTTTTTGTAACAATAATAATAATAAAAGACATACAGGCCGATGAATCATCTACCACGTCAGAGGGCAGCTCAATGGTATCTGAAATAGCTGTGAGACTAAAACTGAAATATATCTCAATTTACAAGTGAAACACTAACACACACTAAACTCGTGCTGCAATATTCTTCATCTGATTTTTAGTTTTGTCTGTGCAAGTAGACAAGACTCATACTTCTCAGGTGATAAATTTTAAGCAGATTACAGGGATATTCAGTGCAGGCTTTCTCTGGAACACATAAATTGTGTTCTTAGTGCAGGTTCAGGCTCAGAGAAAAGCAGTACTTCTCAGTCTGTTAAGAAATGTATTTCCAAATGAATAAATAATCACTATTGGTGCACAGTTAGATAATAGCTAACTTCTTGTATAATATATCAGGTAGAATAATTTGAAATGGGATTGCTGCTTCTGACTATGTGCAGTCAATGTTTTTCAATATGTAATTCTTGCAAGTTTTACAACTTCAGCCAGGGGAGTTGAGGGAGCTATAATTTGTTTCAATTTACACCAGTGGGTAGCTGGATCATCTGAAGGCATAGCAAGAAATACACACTAGTGTCTGTTTTACACCTAAGTTTAAAGCTTGACTTCTGAGATCTTAGGAAGGAGGAACAGTGGTATGACAGAGAGAGAGGTGCAGTGTTTCAAGCCTGGAGCTGCTCTAGTTCTATGGATGTGGATGCTGCCATATCTAATCTACTGTGACCTCTGTTGAGGGAAATTACCCAACAGGGATCCCAATATTTCTTGGGCAGGAACCCCAGCTATTCTGGGATCTTTCTAAGTGGAAACTGTCAGCTGTGCAGTTTTGAGGGACTCAAGCCCTTGGTATCCTTCCTGCTAGGGAAAGGATTTAAATCTGAGTCTCCATCTCATCCCCTGTGGTATAGCGTATTATCTGCCTTCCCCCTGTGAAATAAAATTTTCATGACATGGGGAGCATGGGTAAGTAACAGTTATTTGAAGAAATTCCTAGGTTAAGGTAGTGATATTCATTTTCTGTCACTGTAGCAAATATTTATATCTTACAAAAGGTTCTATCTATTCTGGGAGCTAGATAGGGCATGCTATTTAATATCTGTTAAGCTTGCTGAACTACTTTGTACTAAACTGCAACATACCGTTTAAATTTCACCAGTTTTAGGTCATGTTAAAGATACAATGCTTTATCTGCCCTAAATTTGGAGACAGTTGGCATACTCATGCATCCTGTGCTATTTGGAATCATGTTCATAACAAAACATGAAGCCTCAGAATAGGACCCTCATGGGATTTTAGATTTGTATGTGTCCTTCACCGGCCCTCTGTGTGGAGACGAACTGCAAGCAAAGCCCAGGCTGGATGGCTACCTACCTCTCAGTTCCTCACAAACCAGTTTGTCAGCAAAGTGGGCTTTTAACACTTGGCCCTGATTGCCATTTCAGGAAGCCAATATAGAGGGAATAGCATTTAGTACATTGTAAGTGAAAAAGAAATTGAAGGATTGTTCTGTTTTTTCCAGAGAAAGTGTTGCACTACTGAAGATTTGAGGTGTTCTGTAAAGGCTGGTCATTTAGCTTTGTTACTCACTTTTGTCTAGTCAGGCTACAAGTCTGGGGGCAGAAATAATTTCTCTGCATGCACTCGTACAACATAAAGGAAGTGATGATTTTTCCTGTACCTCTGACTGACCTTCAAAAATGCCTAAACTACTTGGTTGGTTTAAGTGAAAAAAATCTTTCTGTGGGAAATGAGTGAAAAAAAGAGGCTGAATGAGGGTAAGTGTGCTTTGGATGTCAGACTGTGGTGCAGGACCTTAGAGCTAGAGAAGTAGTTTTTGAGGAGCTGGAGCTAAATTATGATTAAAGCTCTTTGTAGCTCAAACTGTCTGCTAAAGACTGATGCAGATCTCCAGATTGTGCCACCTATGTACACTGGAAACTGAAGAAGGGCTGGGCTGGGGGAGCAGTGTGGCATAGCAGCAAGAGCAGGTTTTGCAGGAGAAACCCCATAAAAGTGTGTCATGGTTTAACGCCAGCTGGCAACTAAGCACCACACAGCCACTTGCTCACTCCCCCCTGGTGGGATGGGGGAGAGAATTGGAAGAGTAAAGGTGAGAAAGCTTGTAGGTTGAGATAAAGACAGTTTAATAAGTAAAGCAAAAGCTGTGCATGCAAACAGAGCAAACCAAGGAATTCATTCTGCACTTCTCATTTGGCAGGCAGGTGCTCAGTCGGCTCCAGGAAAGCAGGGCTCCATCATGCATAATGGCTACTTGGGAAGACAAACATCATAACTGATCATCCTCTCCTTCCTTCTTCTTCCCTCAGCTTTACATGCTGAGTATGGTGCCATATGGTGTGGAATATCCCTTTGGTCAGTTGCGGTCAGCTATCTTGGCTGTGTCCCCTCCCAGTTCCTAGTGCGCTTCTAGCCTTCTCACTGATGGGGTAGGTGATAGGCAGAAGAGGCCTTGACTCTGTGTAAGCACTGCTCAGCTGTAAATAAAACATCCCTGTGTTATCAACGCTCTTTCCAGCGCAGATCAAAAGCATGGCCCCATACCAGATGCCATGAAGAACATCAACTCTGCTCCAGACAAATTTAGCCCAGTGACTTCTAGACACCTCAGTTGGAGTCAGTGCCTAGATTGCAAGCACTGTTGATATGGTGCCCATAAGATGATAAATACTCTTTTCAAAGGAGTTAAAATTTTCACTGTTGCACATAGCCGTCACCTAGTATGCTTTCTGAGGAGTGAGCATCTCAGCTCTACTAGCCTTTCTGGGACCTTCAGTTTCTGGGGAGGTGCCTGCCACTAGTTTGTGTCAGGCAAAATAAATGCAGAAAGAGGAACATTAAACAGGAAAGGAAAATGACAGCAGAGTTGGTAAAGGGACATTTAAAGAACCAGCCCCACACTCCGGCCCATAAATAACTAACTTATGCAAATCTGTTTTACAATTTATCTGCCATATGCTCTGTATCCTCATTGGATTCTTTTCATGCAGAATAACATGAACCCTCACTTTGTTCTGCAAAATTGTGGAGATAATTTATCTTTGATTAATTCTAGTTGCAAGTGAATGCAAAACTTGCATGAGGGACAGTTACCCTTTGACCTCTGTTAAATCCCAAAGTTCCTAATATGAAAATATTGAACATATCTTCCCAGGTGCATATGATAAAATGCAGCACTCACAGATTATAGGGGAAAGAATTTTATCAGTTGCAGTTAGGAAAATAATGCTTAATGTTATTACACTGAGGATGTCTATAATGAAAAGAGACATTTCTGTGCAAACACCATTGGGGAATGTAAGAGAAAAAGGCCAGGAAAACCTGCAGGATTTTTCTTCCATTTGTCCTCTCCTCTTTCCACCTTACTTGGTGTCGCAGAAGGTGGTGTAGAGGTGGTATCTTTGATTACCTGATACTCCTTGGAAAAAAAAGATCAAGCTATTAGACGCATAGTCACTTCCACATGATGTCATAGCGTGAACATCTCTGCTGTGCACATCCACGCACATCCTTCTGAGTTTCAGCAATAAGGTACTCTGCCAGCTGGTTTCTTTCCTTAATAAAGATTATTGTGGTTAATATGATTATGAATTAAAATGTTATTAATTTTCTGGTAATGTAAGTAAATTTAAAATTAAGTTTTGCCCAGGAAGATGTGATGTAGAATTATCACAGGGATCCATACTTATCATGACCCCCTGATTCTGTATCAGACTTACACAGAATAAAACAGCATTTTCCTGTCCTAACCTCATAGTTCTCCATGGATTCTGAGGCTCAAGGGGGTTTCTTCCCTCTTGCTCATCATCATTATAAGCAAGCAGATTATGCCTGAGGTCACTTTGTGCAACCCTATTACCTTCAAGTGAATCCAGTGATGTACAGCCTCATAAGATTTGAGGGAGTTTGCATACGTTTCTCCACAGGCAACGTCTGAAAGTAATGGAGCTATAGAATATTACATTAGCTGCAGGGTATCTTTCTGCTGGTGCTGGGAAGGACTCATACCTACTAGCAAAGCCTTGGTTAAACTTTCAAGGAGGGAGAAAATATTTGGAAGCAAAATACAACATGAAGTAAGTGGGGCACAGTAATTACATGTTTGTGGTCCTTTTTCACAGCCCATTTAAAGCTGATTCACATTTTGTTATCAACATTTCTATTAAGCTAAGGTTTCATTAAAATAAGGATTTGAGTTACTAAAGCTTCTGGTGATTTACATTTGCATGGTGCGTCTTTTATGTGTCTCTGCTAAAGAAGGCATTTTTGAAGCACAGAATCCCAAATTATTCAGACATCAAGTTAAAGAGGTATTCAGAAGTGCTGAGCAAAAGAAAACATCAGAAATCATACGTCACAGTCAGAGGAAAATGAAGGATATATTAAAGGCAGCTTACTTTTTAATAAGAGTTCTAATTACTTTTTCTTACGTTGTGTCAACATTACCATAGGAAATTGAATGCTTCATCACCTTCTGCGCCCTTTTAAAATATGCACCTTTTGCTTTATCTTTTCTGGAAGGTAAATGCTCAGTGAGTTCTTCAAGTTGACAGTGCTGCCATGCCAGCTGTTCTTCATGCTGCCATCACACCACATGACATCATTTTGAGCATCAGTTTTGAGGAGCTCCAGTTATGACTTTGTTGCCATGAGGTCCTGTGGAAGCAGGCACTAGTCACTGCCTCAGGAGAATAGCATACATACAAAGCTGACTGTAACACCATTTGATTTCAGTGATGTCTTTGATCATCAGGTTTTCATTCTATGCCATACTTCTAGTTTTTCTCTAATTAGATGTTAAAATTCTTTGGTTCCTCTCATATATATTGTGCAGTGCCTGGTGCAGGGAGATTCCAGGCTTGACTAAAGCAGTAATAAGGTAAGAGTCATCTTCATTTCAAAGACAAACACTGGCAGAGTTTAGACTTAACCATAGTTTTACAAACTTAAAATTTTAGTAAATGCTTAAACAGCTTTAAATTTTAGCCAACGCTTACTTTTTTTCTGCTTCATCTAATTTCTAAGTAGAATTTAAATATGCATATCAATTTGGTTTTGTCCTGTTTTTAAGTGAGAGATGCAATACATGGTATGAGCACAGTAATAGCCTGATAGCTGCGTCTCAGATTCAATTTAAAAAGAGCTACAAAGAATCATTTTTCTCTTCTGTGAGAATGGAGTAAATACTGATCAAGTTCAGTAAAACTTGCCTCTAATCAAACTGAAATAAGTTCTCCAAATGGCTCTATAAACTAAAATATTTGCTCTGTGTTGAGGAGCAGGGGAAGACAGATTGTAGCACATTCACCATAAAAGGTCAGCTGACTCAAATGAAAATGCAGAAACATCAATTGTTTCCATTCACTAATCATATGTAATTGGTCTGGCTCACCTGAACTAGAACACATTTGTTATTATAATGCATAATTAAAGTTCTTTTCATTTTGCTGCTTTCCAGTTGCAATTATCTTTCTTTTAACAAATGTATGAGAAGAAAACTTCTTGTTAAAATGAAGATACATTTGACAAATTAGTATAATTAAGAAAATATCCCTGAAACAGAAAAAAAAATTGAAAGTATGAACGTTTTCAGTTCCAAATGACTTTCTGACTGTCCTCTGTGAATTCCATGAGACAGAAGAAATTCTGATTCTGTCTCCTATGGATGCGTTCAGCTTTCTAAAAATTAAACATTTTAGCATGCAGTCAGGCATATTGGGGGATCAACATCATGAATGAAATCATTTAAAGGCAGGGCTAATACTGATTTTGACTGAGAAGTTTAGCATTGTAATGACACATAAAACCATCAATAAACAGCGTAAAGACATAATTCTCTTGAGTAACTTCAGGAGATATCATAAAGCAACTGGGCAATAAAGGTTTTTGTGCTGAGCAGCATTAAGGAAGTCTGGTAAATAATGGGGCACGAATGGGACATTTTGTGTTGTCTGTTGCTGTGTGACATCTTTCTGAAGCTACATGTGTTCTCTCAGGAGGAAGAAGACGATCAGATTTTTGTTTGTTTGTTTGGTTGGTTGGTTGTGCTTTTTTTTTTTCCCAGCAGATGATTGTGCGAATTAAAACTTTTCTGTGGTTCCACTTGCACAGCAGAGAGACAAAATTGCATGTGAGTGATGAAATTGTACAAATCAGACTGGCGGAAACGTATCATCTTTATTTTGCTTTTAAATCTTTTCAGGCTTTGGTTTTGATCTTTGAAAAATAGATTTCTCCCTTTCTTCTCCCCACTCATTTTGAACCAAAATGCCCCTCAAACACACAGCCTTCCCTGCCTCTCCTGAATTTTCCCAGTTCCACCTCCTCCTTTCTAGTTCCCTGACTGAGCCACGTGTGCAGTGCCTGGGACTATCTTCTCATGCATCATACTTAGACAAAATGGATTAAAGTAAAACATGAGGTAATGCGCTTTGGGAAACCAGAAGAAAAAGAAAAATCCTTACATATTGAACCTCTAAAGTGACATAATAGCCAGTGAGTGATACTGAATTTTACCCTTGGAGACACAACTGTTAAGATCAGTCCAAACCCACCACAATGTTGCATGCTCCTCAGCATATCTCCCAGCTGCCTTGCACTTTAGGACTAATAAGATTAGCGCAGTCAGTCTTACAGCTTGGAATGCAACTTTCAAAGGTAGGTGAGGCTGGTCGATGTCACAGTAACGTCTTTTAAGCCTGCACAGGGTGAGTTGGGCTTCAGCCACTGAACCTGGAAGCTTTTGGTTTGAATCAAGTGCCCCAAGGTATTTAGCTCCTCTGCAGAAGTAGCCTTCTGGAGCCTTGCATGTGTGTTGGATGCAACAGGTTTAATAATCTATTAAATATATAAATCTAAGCCTAGGGGTGCAGATAAGCTAGAACAAGCCACTGATCCTTTATTGCTGCTGTCCTTCTGTAGTGAGATCTGAAGTGAAACTCTGAAAATGAGATCTTCTTCCAAAAGGCAGTTGTTTCCCAAAGGTGGAAGGAAGCTCAGATGTGTCCCTGTGAAAGTAAGTGGTAAGGGGAATGGTGATATAGACACCTTTTTCCAAAACCTGACTGTGGAGACCAAAGGTGATGATCTTTGACTTACTCAGGCCTTGCTAGTCTCAGTCTGTGAGAAACAACTAATAATTGGTACATCCATACACATCATCCCATACTCCTTGTGCCATTTTTCAGCCCTACCCTTTCTGTGCATGAACAAAGAAATCCCACTCTCAAAATGATGGCTATGTGCCAATTGCAAGCTCTGCCACTTGAACAGAGTTTCTGCCTGAAGCTTATTCCACCTACTTTGTTTATTACTGTGGCACACTTCTTTCAAGGCAACATTTCTTGTGAGTATGAAATGATGACATGGCCCTCACTGCTACCTGAGTCTGCCAAGCCCATCTCCAGAGGAGAATAAGGTAAATTTGAACAAAGCAGCCTCTTTTAAGCTAAACCAAAGAAAGAAACCGCTGCAGCTGGTCCTAGTTAACCATGAATGCAAAAGAGCCAGGCTATTACCACAAAAGTTTAAGCAGAAGCTTACATTCTGTATTATCTGTATTTAGTCTTTTTCTGGTGTGTAGCTACTTCCTGTAACTTAAAGCTAAATTGAAAATTTTAGAAATGAATATAATTTTAAATAATGATGTTAAAGTCAGTGATGGGTTAGAGAATTATTAGTATCTTCAGGGATCCAAGATTAAAGATTATAATATTAAGAAAATGTATGCAGTCATTAATGTAATTTTGAAGTGTAAAGCCTGTCTAATCTAATTTACTATATAACAGCATGATATATAATTTTAAGTAATTAAATGTCTCTAATCTTTTTACAATCTTAAACTTCAATTAACCAATATTTACTTTATTAGAATAAGATTAAATACCTCAGTTTCCCGGGCAAATCTTTAAAAAGCCTAGCATCCCAATTTCAATTGAAGCAATGCAGTACAGGGATACCAAGAGCCCTTTTAGAGAATGAAAATTCATTCAATGATTGAATACAGCATTTACATAAGAAGGACTATTAAACTGGTCAAATGAATTTAATAGAATGTTTTAAGTGCAGTACTCTGACAGCACTGTTATCCAGAATTTAGGATGTAGAAAAGGAATATTACTTTATTATTGTCTGTTTGTGCAGCACACAATGTAAGGCAGTTCTAAGCTTATAAGCAAGATGCTTTAACGTTCACCTTCTATAGGTTCTCACTGCAAAACAATGTGTAATAACTATTTCTGTGTGCAAAAGAGGAGACACTGCAGAAAGAAAATGCAGCATGACTGGAGGGCAATCTATTAAAATTCTCAGTGCTGTTAACTGCAGAATGAAAGTTACATTTACAAACCGTAGAATGCATCAAGCAAGACGAGATATAATAATGATAAACAAACTAGAAAGCAGAAAACTTCTTAGCAGAAACAAGCAGGGGCATCACAGCACAGCACTATTTAAAAATGCGTCTGCTATCAGATATTTCATACAGCACAGCAGCAATTCATATTTAAGGCTTGTCAAATATACTTGTTCTCTGTGTAATAAAATACCTGCAAACCAACACAAACAGTTTTTAAACAGTCACCAAAAGGAGAGGCAAGAGCCTGGAAGTCATTTTCTGTCATTTACAGCTGAATGATGAGACCATATAAACGCAGCTTCTCTTCCCCTAAAGAGTATCCAGGAATCCTGAGTACTCTCTCCTTTCTCTTCCCTCCCTCTCTCTCTCACCCCTGTCTTAAGCAGCACCATTTTTTTTTAGGAAGGGGAGGAGGCATGGGGTAAGAGAGGTTTGGGTTTTTTTTGCTCACTTTGCTTTAAGAGCTTATCTTTTAATCTATGGGCAAGAGACAGCCTGTTGGGATGGGAGGCTGCTCCAGAACCTTGTTTTCATTACTGTCTTTGATTTATTCATAACTACTTCATGTCCACATCTCCATGTGCTAGGTGTGTTCTTCAGGCTTTCCTTCCCTATATATCAGACCCCTCTATGCCATAAAAAATTGTTTTCAGAAGGAGAAACCTGGTTCTCTTGCAGCCTTTACTTTGCTCTGTGATCAAGCCTTTCTCATCGATTCCCCACTCAGAAGATGGATTTTCCACCTGCTGAGCATCCTGGCAGGCCATCTCTGCACAACTTTTTGGAATACATAGGTGATGAGGACTGTGTGCTGTCCTCCTGGTGAGCTCTCACCAATACCTAGTGCAGCCACACCAATATTTTATTCTCTCTAGGGGACCGAGCTTAACAGAGGCATCCAAAGATTTAATTTTCCTTGCTCATGGAAGCACAGTCAAATGAGAAAATAAATTTCTGTGTTAACACCAGCCTACTGCAATTCTGCCACTTCACTGTGAGCCCCAGAAACTGCTCTTCTTTCAAAATGGAGCATTCCTTTTCAGAAGCAGCTGTGGAAGTTCAGTATCACTCCGAGGTAAATCAGGCTGCTTCTTGTCCAGTCACCATCTGGCTACTGATTGCATAAAACAGAATCGGAGATTCAGTTTGTGATAGCTACAGACAAAAGACAAGCTTGTTAGGAGGAACAGAAGGGAGGATGACTCACTTGCTCATTGGAGAACAAGATTTCAGAAAAGCCAAATTTGTGAGCATTTTGGGTCTGTAGTTCTGAGGAGTGTTCATTTTATTATTTTCAAATTAGGGGTAGATTCATAAATTATGACACTGCTTACAGCAGAGGAAGGCAAGTACTCTCCCCAGGCTCTCTGCAGCTTGCATGTTGGGTAGGGTGCCAGGCCAGGTCCCAGCTCTACCCTCACAGGAAGGGTCTCAGCTTCCCTCTCCCTGTCCAACCCCAGCATCTCCAACAGAACCGCTCAGGAGCAATCCCTCAACAGTTGCACTTGATTCTCATACACCTCCTGTTAAAAAGCAAATAAACACTTCTGGTGTATCAGTAAAATCCTGGGTTTCCAAAGATACTTTGCTTTTATTTAAAAAGTGTTTGAAAATGCTCCAGAGTATGTTTTGTTTTGCTTTGGTTTGTTTGTTTCAAAGATGTTTGGTTTCAAATCTGCCCTGCCAGTATTTGTTTTGTTTTGGCATTCTTTGCAGGCAGTCCTAGCCCCAAAAGGCATATAGTGAGAAGCATTTAAATACAGCCTATATAAATAAACTCCCTTTTGAAGCCTATTATGGAATAACACTTTATTCTTTTCTAAAGCTGACTAATATTATGTATTCCTTACAATATTGAATTATAAACCAAAGCCAGGCCATGAAGCACAGAACAAACAAAACACAAGGAGTATATTTTGCCTCAAAACTAGTGTGGTTTAAAAGCATTTTCTTAAGACTTTGTGGAGTAAAATGTGCCATTTCATGTGTGTTTACAACAATTGCTTTTGTTTGGATGCCTGATTTAGTAAGGTGTAACGAATGATAACATGAAGTAGTAGACTGCCTGCTTTGATCACTGCAGCGGCACATAAATGATCAAATTAAATGGATATGATTCCACTAAATATTACTGTGATAGAAATAGAAGCTAGAGCAATTACTGTAAAATGAAATGAAACCAGGAATAGAATAATTTCTTTAGTCCAATTATAAAAAAGATTTCCATGAAGTAACTCAGATCTTACACAGTACTTGTGCATCACTTGCAACGGTTGTACCTTACTTTAAATATGTTTTTTCACTCCAAAGCCCATTGTAAGAATAAAATTATTTGTTTATTACTGGATTAAAAGCAACTTAATGTCATAATGTATAAGAATTCTTAACAATGGCTTGGGCTGGGGAGAGAGAAAAGGTGCTGGATCTAATAGAAATGACACAGGAAGATGTAGGTAGAGACAAAACTTCTCCCGTGAATTGGAGCTGGGCATGGCTTTGCATATAATACTCTTTGGCAGAAAAAAAAGTGTCAAAGAGCTTTTATTTTTCTTGATTAGACAAAAACACTGTTATTTTCTGTTTTATCCAAGAACTAGCACAACAGAAAATTGATTCAGTGCTGAGCGAGAACAAAGTCAGGTCCTGAGTCATAACCACCTTCTGGGTCTATCCGGGAAATCTGCCAGTCAAGAGGTGGCCAGAACTGACCTGTCTCACCCTGTAGGAAAGTGAGAAAAGTGTCAGTCCTTCAAAGTAATTTTTAGACACTGCATAGACCAAAAGTTTCCTGCGTAAAGAAATCTTACAGGAAATATACTATTGCTGAAAAAGCGTTTGAGGGAATTATCACCACCTGACACCAATGCATGAAGAAATAGGTTCGTTCATGTATCATAATGCTAGGTATATTTATAAATACGTTTAAAAAGCAGGAGGGGAAATAGCACACAATTTTACTTCCAGAACATGTCAAGTGTGTATTATTACGCCTAAATAGACCGGCTTAATCAAATGTCATACTAGCACTTCTAATAATGATTTTACATTACAAATTCCATTACCTAGCCTTACCAGCCAGGAGAAAAGTTACAGAAGATCAATTAAACAAACAGGAAATTAACAAACCTTTTTTCTTTATCGTTCATAACTTCCAGCACTTACAGTGGTGCCAAGGTCCCTGAAAATTAAACATCCATTTGCATAACATTAATAACTCACTTTCGTCCTACCTGAGTCACTAGCTTATTTAGGACCGCAGAGTTATCTAATGTCACCTAGAGGGGCTGGAGATGATAAGAGCAAATTAAAAATGGTTTAATGTGTCAGAAAGGATCACAGCATTTTAAGATGGGGCTCTTACATTAATAAATGCACCTGCAGCATCCCAGAGATTAATAAATAAGATCTCAGCAGAATTAATTTAAATAGGACACTGCCTGCATGTGTTCGCCAGTACATTTTCCTGCCCTGAAGCAGGTCCTGTGAATGTGTGGGAATTACCACTTTAGAAGCAGCCACCACACCTGTAAATTTGATCCCAGGGTCACATCTAATTTTAAGAGGAACCTGAGACTTGCTGGTTTTAGGACAACATACCCTGTACCATCAGCAGGGATCTTCTGTTCAAAGCCCAAACAGCCAAGCTAAATTATCTGGTACATCTTAAAGTAGGACTCATTTTCCTTATTACCTTACGAGTGAATTTTAAAGGATGCCATTTGGGAGGATTTCTTCTCCCTACTAGAGGAAAGTGAGAGGTTTTGTGTGCCTTCCCCCCTCAAGGCGCTGAGGGCAGGCTGGAGTTTCTTGCCACCAATGACTTGGCAGAGGAAGTGGCACTGGGGGTACAGCTCAGATGTACATCTGAGCCTG
The DNA here is from genome assembly GCA_009867235.2 of Psittacus erithacus. Taxonomy (NCBI): domain Eukaryota; kingdom Metazoa; phylum Chordata; class Aves; order Psittaciformes; family Psittacidae; genus Psittacus; species Psittacus erithacus. Next base: position 59,806 of record WYDI02025076.1, on the reverse strand, counting down.
CACAGCTCTGAGTTTGGACCAGACTGGGTGGGGAGCAGTTTTTAGGAGCCCACATGTCTCCTTGTTTCACCACCGCATCTGTCCAATGACTGGCTCTATTCATCTGCACAGCTTACAAACCCTTTGAGGATGGGCAGAGGTGGTGTCAAGTGGCACAAAAGTGATGCTGTTGCAGGCATAAACAGTAACTAATAATAGTTGCCAAAGGGGAAAGAAAAGAAAAAGAAAACCGATTGGTTTGACAGTTGCAGAGAAAGGAAAAAAACATTTCTTGTCACTTATTTGACAGCCCCGGCTGCATGTCCACACCCCAGATGGAGCCAGGGGATCCTGCAGGACTCAGGTTCGCACAGACTGAATAAATGATGTGGTTGTTACTACTTGAGCTGCTTAGCAACGGTTTGGGGGAAGAGAGTACTTCCTCCTCCTTTCAGTGGCTGGCTCCTAACAGGATGTTTAGCCAGATGGTGTACATAAGATTACTGGAAAATGATTTTCAGATAAACCATGAGCCTGAAAAACTAATGTAGTTCCAGGTGCATCATCTGGTAATCCATACCAGAAGATCATTTCAGAGCAAAGCGCTGCTGAATCTGTTCTTGAAAAACCTGTAAGTTTCTTTGTGTATATCAATCTGTATATAGAGCCCCAGCAGCATTCTTATTTCTTTAAAGAGGGGGCAAAAGTTTCCTTTAGTGGCAGTGCTTTGAAAAGAAGCACAGAATGTTGGAAGACAGGCTACATGGGGATGAGGGGATGAGAGCAGCAATCCTCTTTATCCAATCTGAATGAGAATTAAGTTTCAGTTGGGGTGAAGAATTGTGGGTAGCTTCATCAAAAAAAAGAAGAAAAAACCCCTATCATGCTTCGTTTCAGTACATGACATGAATATACTTTAAAATAAAAAAAAACAAACAACAAAAGGCAAAACAGGATTTGGCAGTTAATTCCTCCATGATTAAAGGATGCAGAAACATATGAGGCAAAAAACAGCTTTTGAGGGTGATTAAATGCTGAAATGAATCCAAAGACACTTGGTAACTGCCGAAGCAATTTACTGAGAGTGTTCCTTCTGTTTTTGACAGTAGCCATATTCTTCATTGAAGGAAAATAGGTTCAAGAAAACACAAAGCACCGACTATGTATATATATATATGTATATAGTATTTATAAAAATAGGAGCTTAAAAGCTTGTATCACTGTTGGGGTTTGTTTTAGGTTTGTTTATATTCTGCGTGTTTGCCATACTGAGATTGGGCTCAGCTGAGTGTTTATTTGACTGGAGCCCACCAATTGGGTAACCCTTGAGAGCAGGATTAAAAAGGCAAATAGCATTCAAAAAGCAATGTTGGAAATGCGCAAGCAATTGTATTGGCAAGCTGCATTTACAAAGGTCATTTGATCCCAGCATGTGCAGAATATATGCACATACTAATTGAGAGGCATATCTGAAAATCTGACAGCCTGTTATTTGTGAGAGCATTGCTGGTATTTTCAGGAATAGGGGAGGTTCAGATGAGGGCAATAAAAATAGCATGAAACATGACAGGAAAGTTTATAGAGTTGGCATGCAAAGATGGTAAGGCTGAGACAGTGGGCTGTGAAATCACCAAGGCAGTGGAGAGAATGAATCTGGAGTGAGCTTTCCTCACCTTTCTGAATACAAGGAGTAAGGGGCATTAAATGAAACTAGCAGAGGCCTCATTTGCAACAGCGACGTAAAGTGGTTCCATTTCAAAACTTGCAGTTAAAGTGTGAAACTCTGTGCCACAGGGCACTGAGGAAGCTAGTGACCTTCATGAGTATGAAAAGACACTAGAAAATTCCTGATAAAATAATGCAGTGAAGCCTACTAAATGCTTAGAAGTCACCTCTGGCTCTGGAGGTGAGACATCTGTATAACCAGAGACCAAGTATCCTGGGCTGCATCAAAAGCAGCGTGACCAGCAGGTTGAAGGAGGTGATCCTGCCCCTCTACTTCACTCTTGTGACATTCCACTTGGAGTACTGTGTGCTGTTTTGGTATCCTCAACATAAGAAGGACATGGAGCTATTGGAGCAAGTCCAGAGGAGGGCCATGAGGATGATCAAGGAGCTGGAGCTCCTCCCATATGAAGACCGGCTGAGAAAATTGGGGCTGTTCAGCCTGCAGAGAGAAGGCAGCGTGGAGACCTCATAGCAGCCTTTCAGTATCTGAAGGGAGCCTACAAGGGTGCCAGAGAGGCACACTTCATCGGAGACTGTAATGACAGGACAATGGGTGATGGGTTCAAACTTAAGGGAGATTTAGGTTAGATGTGAGGAAGAAATTCTTTACTGTGGGAGTGCTGAGGCACTGGAACAGGTTGCCCAGTGAAGCTGTGGCTGCCTCATCCTTGGCAGTGTTCAAGGCCAGGTTGGACAGGGCTTTCAGCAATCTGGTCTACTGTGAGGCATCCCTGCCCATGGCAGGGGGTTTGGAACTGGATGTTCTTAAGGTCCTTTCCAGCCCAAACCATTCTATGATTTTACTCAGGGAAAAAACCTAATATATGCTTCTGTGACAATCATGCTGTTTCCTAAACATCCATGGTTTGCTGGAGACAAGAGAATAGGAAAGCCTGCCCTTTGGTCTGAGCCAGCACAGCTGCCCTGTGTTTGTCTTTTCTAGATTGCTTTCATTAGCAATTGACTAACCACCATGATTGTGTTGAGGGTTATAATGGATGGGAACATAGCTGAGGATTGATTCCTTCTCATGACTGAGAGCCATAACAAGGTATGGGTTTTTTTGTCAAAGTGTATTTGATAGGGTATATATGTTTATGTTCATTGTGACTATCTGTTGGAAGAAGGCAGGAAAGCATAGGTGCACAGCTATTCTGTGACCTTCACCAGGGCTCCTGACCAGTGCTGTTGGTGTGGACAACAGAGAGGTCATGAGAAACTGCACAGCCCCACAAGTAAACAACTGCAGATCTGGCATAAAGCCGGTTGTTTTTCTAAGGGTATAAAAGCAGGACACTCTTGTGACCGAATCCAAAGCCTCACCTATGAGTGGAAGCACCTCACAAGAATATTCCCAATTACCTGAGACTCCTGGCACTGGCTGCAAGAGGGCTTTCCAGCTTGTAGTATGGGCCTGTATAATGATTTGGTGGTAATTGGTGATGTGTTTCTTCTTGATCTCTGTTCTCTCTATGCAGTGATCATGTCATGCATTGCTAATTTTCCTTTGTGCTATACATGCATATATATCTTTGATTTGCTTTATTGTGCTTGTTTGCTCTCTCTCTCTCTGTATATATACCTGATTTGCTTTCGTGTGTTCGTTTGCTTTAGTGTCCTTATTCACTTTAGCGTGCTTGTTTAATAAATTGTGCATATTATACAGATAGTGTGTGGTCATTTTGTGACATAACCTGCCTTTCAGCAGAGCAGGAGGGTATCAGCATAACTGACTGCAACAAAACTAGATCTCACCTCTGAGTTGGACAGGTCCCTTTCACGTACCCTAGTCAAAGTTGAGAGCTGAGGGCCCTCGCCTGGGCTGCTGTCAGCCTCCATAGAGGCCAAGCAGCATCGACATGGAAAAAGGAGAGGCAGGCTAAGAAGGTGAAAGGTGAAATCAGAAGCATCTCTCCTTGGAAGGGAGCAATAGTGTCATCATTAGAAATAAGACTGTCTTCCTTTTGCTGAAGCTGGGGATGCACTTAGTAGAGGTAGGGATGCCTATACCCTCTGAGAAAGAGTTACTCTCCATTGGATGATGAACTGAGCATCAGGTGAAGGAGACCTAAAGATACTTAAAGCAATTTAGTAGTGAAGAGAGATCAGGCAGGGAAAGAAAGTGTATAAAATAATTAATGGGAAGAAAGCCAGTCCAGAGTCCCTGTTCATTCTGTTGCATAAAATTCCTTTGAATTTATCATGATATTGATCAGATCCCAGTGTTAAGTCACAAAACAAAGATGCTGCAGGTCTGCCAGTCTGGTATATGTGTAATCAACACGTTGAGGGGGGAGGGTCAGAAACACGCTGTATTTCACTAGTAACTTTCTTAGAGCTAGATTCTCTCCTTGCATTAGTTGTTCTATGATTTGCTGGCTATACTGTAGGATATGTAGGATAATAGAACACTGTACTCTTGTACAGAAACCATGTTTTTTATAGTCAATTGCATTTTAAGTCTCCCCTACTTTCCTCTGCACCATTTGACATTAGTTAATGTTTGCAAAGGATTTCAGTGCAGACTAACTGCTCATCGTTTTTGAAACACATTATTACTAATAATATCAGGCCTTTTCTCTCCAAATTTAAACTTAATTTAGGCTTCTGTTCTACACAGAACATGCATACTTAAACAGAAACCATTTAGGTTACCACTGATTTCATAAAAGAAAATTTTAGATGCATGGTGTCCTGGTTTTAGCTGGGATAGATTTAATTCTTTTTCTTAGTAGCTGGTGCAGTGCTGTCTTTTGGCTTTAGTCTGAGAATAATGCTGATAACATACTCATGTTTTAGTTATTGCTAAGCAGTGCTTACTCTTAATCAAGGACTTTTCAGTTTTCCATGCTCTGCCAGTGAGGAGGGGCACAAGAAGCTGGGAGGGAGCTCAGCCAGGACAGCTGATCCAAACTAGCCAAAGACATATTCCGTACAGTATCATTCTCAGTATATAAACTGTGGGGAGTTGCTTGGGACCCGCCAACCACTGTTCGGGGACAAGCTGGGCATTGGTCAGCAAGTGGTAAACGGTTGCATTATGCCTTGTGTGTTTTATTCCTCTCTCTCTCTTTTTTCTTCTTCTTGTTATTAGTATCATAATATTTTATTTCATTTCAGTTATTAAACTGTTCTCCTCCTAGCACATGCGTTTTACCTTTTTCTGGTTCTCCTCTCCATCACACTGGGTGACACAGTGAGCAGCTGCATGGTACTTAGTTGCCAGCCAGGGTTAAACCATGTCACATGGATTTGACTTTACAAAACCTGTCTGCAGCAGCAGAACAGTTTAGTTCACCATTATTACTCAGGGAGCCCTTGATGCTTCTGCTCATGTTGGCAAAAGAAAGTGTCAGCTGCAGTGGCTCCATAGTAGAGAGCCTATCTATGACCCACCAGCACACTTTATGTAAACCTGTGAAAAGCTGCTGAGGGCAGAGCCTCTAATAAGTGATCTGAATTTCAGTAGTTTCTTGATCAAACATTGGAATGACTTTACTGGGCCTTTTCCAATGTATTTATTTTCCTCCTCTATGTCTGGGGGAATAAGAAGTATTCCACCATACAGACTGTGAATGTAGTTACATTTTTTGGGTTGTTATTTTGCTTGGAAAAAACTTAATGTTATTTTTGAGCTATACAAAAATCAACAAACAAAAAAACCCCAAAGGCATTTATGAAAGCATACACATGTGATGTAGTGCTTCACTAAAAAGCCTTACTGAACTACAGTTACTTTGAATAATATCTGCTAATGAGGCATCCAAGTACTGCTAGAACAGAACAGATTCTTTGTGTATATATATATATTAGGCACAGTGTGCAAATACTCTGCACACTTTCAAAGCAATTCAGGAGCATATTGACTACTCGACTGGCAAATTAACTAATAAAATAGTAATATTCACATAGGTACTCGAAGGCTTAAGGCAAAGTCTTGGTTAGGTTCTTCATAGAAGAAGAATTCATTCTATAAAAAATTTTTTAGAAAATGAGGTTATTCTGGGATATTTTGTTGAAGGCTAAATCCTCTTGGAAATGAAAGAAACCAGGTTCCAGTTACTTATGTGTAACTTACAGCTATAAATGACTGCAGACTTTATGAAGTGGTAGCTTCTGTTTAGATAGGAAGCACATAGGAACCATAGCTCATAGTAATTTCCTGCTTTGATAGATGGAAAAGGAAAGGAAAAAAAAACCCAAGAAACCCCATCCCCCAACATCAAAACCCAAAACCCTAAACCTGAACTCAGCAAGACTGAAAATTTTCCTTTGAGCTAATTTTGATAAGTAACCTAAATGCTTGGCTTCTACATAAGCTTCTCTCCTTCAGCTCACTCTGCAGCAGTTACTGAGAGCATATAGATTACATTGTGAGCACCCACCAATGCAGACTGCACAGAGTTGAGATCTGATGTCGATCTCATGTATCACTGCTAGTAACATAAAAAACCAAGTATTACGGGAGGTATAAGAGCCACTCCTATAGATGTACCCCTAAGATATATGTTGGTAACATGTAAGAACAACTTTACAGGGGTTCAGACTGCCATTGGTATTAAGCATTTGAAACCTACTGTATTCAGAATTGAAAATGCATTCCAAATGAATCTGAGTGTTCACATTTGGAAATATTCAAACAAGTCATTCTAATTAACATCTAGTCTCTGTTTAAATTAATGATATGTATGCACAACTTTTATGCCACTTTAATATACTTTTGTCCTAGGATCTTCTTGATTTTATTAAAATCTTAATAAATTTTTAAGCAAGGGAATTATGTCTGATATTGATGAAGTTATCACTAAATTAGAAGCTAGTAATCTACATCAACAGCTGGAATTGTGCCCCTTTGAAATCTGATAGCTTGTTTAATTCACAGTTCCAGACTAAATTGTCATAGACTGTCTTTGCTCTCCTTAAAGGTTATAAATCTATTTATAGGCTAGAATATATATCTGTAATTGATTAAAAAAATACTGTCAAATAAGAATGTCATCTGATTCCGGTTGTGGTTATATTTTCAAGATCTAACACAAGCCCCTAGAAATGGGATCTAAAGCTACTGACATATTTGCAAGTGTAGGATGGAAATAGTGGTGCTGCATCAATTTTAGTTATTATTAATAAACATTTTTAAAAATCCCCCCCAGTGTATTGGTGATAGCAAAGAAACCTGTGTTAGCTTTGAAATCTCTCAGTGCTATCAGTTTTGACACAGTATTCCTTTCATATAATCTTTATATCTTCATGTGAAAACCTGAGGCAATTAAGCATGAAAAAGAGTGGTTGAGGATAGCTTTAGAGATGTAGTCATTTAGCTTCTGATGATCAGGTCATACCAAACTATGTTAATCCAGTATCTAATGGAATACTGCAATGGAAGCAGATAGTTGGCTGCAATGCTATCCATGCTGCAATTCCCAGGTGCCATCTAGTTGACCTAAGAGATTTCTTTATCAGGCAGCAGTCATTTAGTTTTAATCTGAGACCAAATCAATGCATTTGCTTCCTTTTCACCAAGAAAAATCAAACAAGCTTCTCTATAAGTGAGAGACAATTACTGATGGATGTAAGGAGCAAAATGACTGATTACTACAGTTTTGTTTTCCATGTTGGGCTGTGGTTTCACACACCCTAGTAGGTATTGCTGAAACTAGTCTGAGCTACAGAGCACCCTCTTTACTCACAAGCACTACTCCTGCCCTCATGCTAGCCTGTCATTGCTCCAGCACAGTTGTTTGTGTGGCTCCATGCCAAACCAGGTGGGGAACTGATTTGTCCAAAAGGATCTCAGTTTGAAGAAATAGTTTTTTCCAGCTGGATCTGTTTGCTTCTCTGACTTTTCATCTGGCTATACACCTGGCTGTGCTGGGCGCAGGACAGTTGTGCAAATGAGCAGCAAGGGGCAGAGCTTGCTTTGGCACTGAAAATTGCATGGTGAGGCAGGTGGGCACAGTTATTGTCTTGGACAATAACTTCTTTGTTTTGAATCAGGGTTTCCCAGAAATTCCAGGATTTCCACAGATACTTGCTTACCTTAATTTGAAGCAGTAAATTTTTAGCTGTCTATACAGAAGCCATCTAGGGGAGGAGCTGTAAAAGACAGAGGAAAAAAAAATCTGAAAGATGAGATAAATGCTAATAAAGATCATATCTCTTATCATTGTACTATCTTCCAGTCTTGAGCCATCTACTGCTTTGGATACTGTGAGAAGGATTTCTTTACCCAAGTCACAAGCAAACTTACCAGGAAAGAAGGAGCCAGTACAGAAGAACAAATTAATGGGTTCTCATGAAAAAGAGGGGGAGGGAGGTGGAACTGTGGCATTGACTAAGTTAGAAAATACAGGAATGGTTGCATGGCTGAGTAATACAAACTTAAGGGAAAAGTAGTTTGCGTAGAAAAGCGAAGGGCAGGAGGTAAAAGTGAAAAAAAAAGCAAGAAGGAAAGGATGATAGCAGAAGGATGATACAAGTTAGAAACCAAGATGAGGAACAAAGTAGCTGAAAAAAGGTTTGAGAGGAAAGATTATGGCTGTTATTACCTCTTTTGGGGAAAATGCGCTTTTTAGTAGAGAAAACCCAGTTTTATGCAAGAATAAAAACTAAAATGTAAGACTCAAATCGCTGATTAGTATTGGTTGTGATGGGCTGAAGAAGGGAATAAAGTGATTTAGAAATTAAAATATTGGCAAGGAAAACAAATACTAGCACAGTGTAAAAGAACAGAAGTGACAATATTCCTCATGGAGAATGAATAAAAGTAGATATGAGAAACAAACTGTTGCATAGAAGAAATTAAAATATTTTGTGCTGGAAACAGGGACCATGACACTGGAAGAAAGGAATGAGAGCACAGAAGGAAAGGAAACAAAGCTAATGACAATAGATTCAGATATTTTGTTAGATACTGAAAAAAAGTGATGGTATGAAAGGAAAATCAAAGCACAGTGAGAAGCAGACCAGAGAAGGAGAGGTCTGAGAGGAACCTACATTCAGCTTCCCCAATTATGGTGGTGTTAAGGACAGGGGAGAGGTGCCTGTGATGCTGCTTACAGAGAGCTATTCAATTCCTGCAAGCACTTGGCTTCCTCCTTTCTCCTGCCTCCTTCCGGAGGAGGACTTCATTCTGAAGATGCTTAACTGGGAAGAGAAGGGCTACGCAAGGAGACCCAGAGAAAGAAAACAGTTATCTCAAGGAATACGCAGTGTGGAAAAAGAACTTTGTCACTGCTTAAACATACCCAAGAGGCAGCCTGAGGTCCATAAAAACTCATTACATAATGAAAAGTAATATGTTGTGATGTATCATGTAAAAGCTGTAGCCTGAACTGAACTGATTTTATGGCTGCCAAACTCCCAGCAGCTGGAAACCATTTGCAGCTCTTGCAAGGTGAGGGAGGATCACACTCATGATTTCTCAGAAAAGGTTCAATAGCTCATTATCTACATGAGTTCTTGTATTGTACCTTTGGGAATAAGGTTGCTTTTCCAGAAAGATAAGGCTTTTAAATCAGCTTCTGACCTCCTTGAAGCTTACACAGACAAGATTATCTACTGCCCGGAAGCAGACACGCAGGGAAAAATCCTGCTCTGCCACATCTTGTAGAGGAGACAACTCCCATTAAATGCAAGTGGCCTTGTATTTAATGTAGCAAATTCTGGTCCATGCACAAGTTCACACAATTATTTTTCCAGATTTAGCATCCACAGACTCTTTCAAGATTCTATCACTGAACTTATGTCTTTCTATTCATAATACTGTAAGTCATACATGAAACTTTAACATGTGAATCTATCTCAGACTGATGAAGCAAACTGTCTTCCACATGGGTAAACTGAAGGAAGTATGCCCTCTTTTTACAAGAGTATGTAGTGATGGAACAGGAGGGAATGGTTTACACTGACAGAGGGTAGATACAGATTAGACATTAGGAAGAAGTTCTTTACTGTGAGGGTGCTGAGGCACTGGCACAGGTTGCCCAGAGGAGCTGTGGCTGCCCTATCCCTGGAAGTGTTCAAGGCCAGGTTGAACAGAGCTTTGAGCAATCTGGTCTCCTGGAAGATGTCCCATTTTGGAATGAGGTGACCTTTAAGGTCTTTCCCAACCCAAACCATTCCATGATTCTATGATCCATTACAAGTACTACCCAGTAAAGGTAGGTGGAGCACATTTATTCCAACATTTGTCTGTAGGCTACAGGGCACAGCTTTCTTAGTTTCTCCTTCTGTCTATAAAAGTAGAACATGCAGTCAAATGTACTAACACTAACTTGATCCCTCTCTTTATAAAAATAATAGTATCTGTCTCCTATGCTCAGTGTGAGGACATGTTAGTGTGACCAACTATACTGTGTGGCAGAGTCTGCGGGGTGACAAGGAGTTTCATTCAGTTCAGGTAGCTTAAACGAACTTGTAAGTGTTGATCTTAGATACTGTAAGAACAGGTGAGACTCCACCCTCTTATATTTCATTTGTCCTCCCAGACCTGCCTAAAAGGATTTTTCCACAATTTTAGGACATATTCACATTCAAGTATGGAAACCCCTCCATGCAAAGCTGTGCACTCTGTTGCACATTGTGCTTGTCACTGCAGGTAGATTTCAGTAAATATTAGTCAAGGGTTAAACTGATTTAGGGGAGATTTTACTTATAATTTTGTCATTTATACTGGTACTTTACTGACAGTCCTTTGACCCCAGTGGTGCATGTGGTATTTACTGGATTACTGCCTCCTTGGGACAGGGATGTCTGTGTATTTGGAGAATATCTGGAAAATGGAAGAGGGTATCAAACTAGAAAATCTAACTAGGACGCTGTTAGTTTTCTCGGCTTTAGCATAGGAACTTCTCTGTGATGATGGGGACTAAGAGACATATTTATGAGAAAATAACCAGCATAGCCAGTTATAGTAGAAAATGCGCAGCAGAATGTCATTATTATTGTGCATTTAAACATTAATGTAAAACTGTATTACTCAATTTCACTCTAATTATACAACACAGAGTCCATAACTAGAACAAACCAAAAAAGCTTCAATTTCCTTAAATTTTTGTTATTAGAATTTTACTGGTTTTTAATATTCTACAGTTTTCTTCGTGTACTTTTCCTATAACTACAACAGCTGCTCTGTCAGGGAGTAAAAGGCAGGCAGTGATTATGTGACAGCTTTAGGGTATTTTTAAAAATAAAATATTTTATAGATGTTTTTATGACCTTTACAGGGAATGACTGAAGTCACAAGAATAAAACCTGCTGTTAAAAGCCTTACCCCTTCCCTACTTCACAGCAGAAAGCTAGCACCTCCACTCCGCACGCTAAAGCTGTGCAGAAAATAGACCAGTGGCCTCACTGCATGAAGATATATGCCTGCCACAATGATATTATGGCCATAGACACAATTTGATGGAATAAAGATGTGCAAGCCTTCACCTGGAAGCACAAAGGATCTCATTCCCTCAGTACTGCCAGCCAGCTGTTTTGCCTTGTATTAACTCCATCAGGGACACTGGGGGGAGAGTGGAATTCCTACTTATTTCACACATTTTTAATTGATTTCAGAACTGTTTCCCCCAAGTTTCTCCTGTCTTGAATTCTCCAGGAGTACTGAATGGAGAACACAGTGAAAAATGTTAACAAAGTCCTACTCTAAATATTTCGATTGAGATTACAGTTAGAATCCATATACTAAATCCTGCTCTGTGGTAACCTGCCCTGCAAAATGCATAGTATGTTTATGGCGTGTGCCATTATGCAAGCTTGTATATATGTATGTTACAATGTCTTTATCAATACCATGATATTTGCATTAAATTTCATGGTAGCTACAACCACCTCTGGAAAACTAAAAATTCATCCCAATTTGAAAGCAAAAACAGGGCCAAGTTTCAGAATGGAAGTTCAATAAGAAATAAAATTTTTATTTTCATAAGTTAATTACTCCATAAAGCTGGGCCCTGGTCATTGCGAGTAGTTTGTAGAAGTCAGTAAAGGGGATCTGTCAGAAAATGCAAGGTGATTTTGACCAGAGTACCTTTTCCTACAGCGGAATGAGTGCTGTGTCACTTAGTGTAGTGAATATCTTCACTCTGAAGTATTTATTAGGAAGCATCCTCTTGCTACCTTAGTAACTCACTGTGTGCATACTTACTCATCTGAATGATTAAAGATGTAATAATTTACCTTTTTAAAAATCATCCTTTATTTTTCTCCAAGAGAACTAACAGCCCTGACAAGTTTTTCCACTTACATGATAGCTCCATAGTGCAGGAAAAAACCCCCCATATTTCAGTTTCCCAACTCCTTTTCTTATTAAATACTGCTGCTTTGAAGGTGTAGGCTGTCTCCTCTCCTTTGCAGAAAGAAGACACGAGTGTTTCTAGGTAAGCAACGCAGTCACAGCTGCAAGGCACTGAACCTGGTTGCCCTGTAAGATAGAGTGGGAGGTCTGGCTGACATAATCACTTACTTGCCACCATCTAATGTTACAAATACAGCCTGCCATGAAATATCTTTTACCTACTGCCAAAACCAACAAAACACAAAGGGCATAATAATGAATAGAAGAACTGGGAATAGCCCTGGTCTAGTGAGTCATGAAATCTGAATCTTGTCATTTCTTGAATTGCCAGCTGGTCATACTCTGGGGAGCATTGATAAGTGTTCTGTGTCAGATGTTCTCGACAAAACCTTTCCTTGTGAAACTTTATGACAAAACTGGCATCAGCAGAAGCATTTATAAGGGGAAGATCCAGGCTGGAGGCCTTGCTCCATCTGCCTAAGACACTGGAACCTCAACTTCCTGGGGAATGAGAGTCTCCGGGCTACTGGACCCGCTAAGTGTTTCTACCCCAGACTTTTCACAGTACTATCATCCATTAAAATCTTTGTCAAGCTGATAGATTTTTTCATTGGCACAGAGGAATGTTTTTCACTAAGACTGGCTTTAGATTGCATGTCAGAGGAATATGCCAGGTTCACAGGCTTTGTGCTGCCTAGGCATGTGCATGGCTGCTAGGATAGAATTAGATAGTCTCTTGCAGCAGATATTTAACTTCCAGTTCTAGATGGATAAAATTCCTCACCAAAATCATTAGAAACCCAAACAGAACTCACAGTTGCAGTCATAGGCTTCTGGAACAAAGATCATGAAACCACATGCTTTTTCTAAGCAGCAGAAGGGAGAGATAGCACACTAAAATAGTAATAGATAGTAAAAGTTATTTTCAGATCTGTACATATAAAACTTTTAGCTTTATTGGTTCATCAGCTGTTCCACAACATACCAAAGTCTGACCGCAACATCTCAGTTCAGCTGCTCAACCCACATACCCACTGCTTCCGGAGGGCACACTGTTTTAGCAATGGCTCAATCTAAGCAGAAATTTGGAATTAATCTAAATAACCTCCTCACCCTAATACGATATTTAGATGTAAGCTGTCTCAAGCTCATGGAGAAGAGTGGAAATTAAGCCTTATAAAGCCGCAGGTGCTTTACCTCCTCTAACATTTCTTTTCTTAGTGGTAGACCTATTTACTTTTTGTAAGTCTACTATTTTAAAAAAAATGTATCATACATTTACACTATGCTTCATAAATTCAAATGCTGGAACATGAAAATAATTTTTATAACAACATTAAGGAAGATCTGTCTTTCTGATGTGTACTAAAGGCATCACACTGACATTTTTAGGTGATGGACCATAAGTTTGCCAGTGCAGCAGACCTCAGGAAAATAATGATAACAATAAAGCATATGTTTAATGAAAGATTTTTAAAGCTGAGTTGCACAAAGAAATACAGTAACTGTGTAATTGTTTTTTAACTTTGAGGTTTTTGAGAGGGCTTCAAGTCAGGCTCCAATTTCATGGAAGCAATTTGCCAGAGACAGATTACTCTGGGAACATTTCAGAGCACATTGCCATCTTTTTGTAAGGTGATCAGGTAGGCAGAGGTCTAAATATTGAAAAAAATGCCCTTGTATCTATTTGCTATAAATTGTACTTGTAATTAGTTGCAGGCACAGAATTGGAGGCTAATTCTGAAAATTGGGGCCTTAATATCTTGAGTAATTTATAGCAAATGGGTTTGGGTAATTTGCAAGTTGTAAAGCATCATAAAATCTAAGGCATTTCCTATGTCCATCTGGCATATTGCTTAATATGGGCCAACTTAGAGTGTAAAAGCAATTTCAAACCTGAAGAGGCAAAGGGGCTTTTTCCTATTTGTATCAAACCCACACCAAGTCCCCTTAGCTTGTTTTCTCTGGAATGGGATATCCATAGCATTTAAGTATTGTAATAATGGATGACATGCATAAACGTTATTGAAGGTTAGTTCCTACTCTGTGCCTAAAACAATTCCCTTGAGAGCATATATAGCATCCTCTCTATGTGGCCATTCCAGCCAATGTGGTCCAATCCACCGAGTAGTCCGTCTATCAGATTTATGTCTGTCCAGTTTAGAAACGAGGATGTCATGCAGGACAGTGTTGAAAGCTTCGCGCAAGTCCAGGCAGATAACATCAACTGCTTTTCCCCTATCCGTCAGTTCTGTAGCCCCATCATAGAAGGCCACCAAATTGGTCAGGCAAATTTCAGTCATCAATATTTACATGCAACTGTAGGCCGTCCAGTGGACACAAACTAGTGTGTTTTGGCAATGGTTCAGATACGTAATAGGGAATTACCCATGAATAGACATGAACTAACTGTGAATAGTTTTATGTAAAAAAGGAGAATATGGCCTTGAAAAGCTTCTGAAAAGTACACAATGAGTCAGCCTGTCTGCAGTATACAGATGCACCATCAGAGCTGATCCAGGACAGTCTGTTGCTATAAAAGCTTAGTTTAGCAACAGCATAGGGTTGTTTTTTTTTTATCTCACCATTGTATGGTGCAGCAAGGCAAGCCTGCCTTTCACATGCAGTTGCATGTGCAGTTGATCTGGCTCTCAGCAGCATGACCCTCATAGTTATAGAACCAAAACCCTGTGACTTTAATTCCACACATAGAGCCGCTTGCTTTCTCTCCTCCAAGTCAGAGCAGTGCCTGCAACTCACCTCAAATACTTGTAATGTTTTCATTTGCTGTCTGATCTAGCAGGCTGCTTGCCTCACTCCAAGGAAGCTAATGCCTCTCTGCCCTCCTCCCCATAGCTGGGGAGGAGGGCAGGGAGGCATCAGGGTACTGATACTCAAACCAGCATCAAAGCACATACCACTTCAGCACACCCAGGGCAAGGCCTCTGATGACTCCTGATCATCTGTCATGAGCTGAAAAGAAGCATTTGGTCAAAGAGTAAGAACCTCCACACGTAGACCATGAATTATTTGCAGTTAAGTACTCACAGTGCAGTGTGTAAAGGGCCTGGCACTACAAGGCAACACTGTCCATCTTGGTTCACTACATTTTTGTTGTTAGCTCTCCTGAAACAGAAGCAACTGTTGTGTCTTGCATGTTATGCCGTTTGACACAATTTTCTGCAACCTGTACGACTGCGCTGAACAAATATGCCAGAGACAAATGTCAGATACTTTTCCAGGAGGTGTTATAGTGAATTACCTGCCAGGTACTTCTCTCCTCTGTGGTTACCTGCCATAGGAAGGAGCTAGGAAATCCAAAGAGTTTTTTTTTTTATTCCTTATGCTGTGAAGGTAGTAACATCCACTTAGATGTAGAGTTCATAACTTTTCTCCAAGAATACAATGCAAGTGGCTGGAACAGACAAATATGGAGGTCAGTATTTGAATCTGTAAAGTGAAATGTGTGCACTGCTGCCCACTTTCTTACATCCTTCCTGATACTATAAATGAGAATATCAGCCTTCTTGAAAATCAAAAGCTAGCCACAATGCATAAGATGTAATAAATAAAGTATGTAAAATCCATATTCCCTTTTCAGAACTGATCCTCACTTTGCAAGTGATATGCAGAAACTATTCTGCTTTTTCTGTTTAGTGCTTGCTACCACTTATAGGAAGGAGGTGCTGGATGATATAGCGGATTGCAGAGCCAGTTCACAGTACAGACCAGCAAAAGTTTGGTATAAATGTTCTCATATTAAGGGATCAGTCAAACCAGCACTGTATTTGCTCTGAACCACCAAAGCAGTGCAGAAGCACGTGTATGCATGCAAAAGTGGGAGTAAAGCCAATGCAATACACTAGAAGGGAACATCACCATTATTTCACCTAACAGCTGCTTTTCCAAACTGTGCTGGCTAGCTTCTGTCCCAGAAGAGCTATCCCGCTGTTCACAGATGTCTTGTGTTTGTGTGGCAAGGTTCTGCTGGTAGTGGGGGCCTAAAGAGTGGCTTCTGTGAGAAACTGCCAGAAGCTTCCCCTGTATCTGAGCCCATCAGCAGTGGTGATAGCACCTCTGGGATAACAAATTTAAAAAGGGAGAGTTGGGGAAACTGCTTAACAGCAACTGCAGCCAGAGAGAAGAGTGAAAATACATAAGAGAAACAGCTTTGCAGACACCAGCCAAGGTCAGTGCAGAAGGAGGGGAGGGGGTGTTCCAGGCACCAGAGCAGAGTTGTCCTGCAGCCCATGGTGAAGACCATAGTGAGATTCTCCAGATACAAGCTGTGTCTTCATCCACCTTACCCACACCTTGTGGAGCCCCATCCCCCTGACACATGGGCTGAGGAGCTGGTGCATGGTCCCAGCAGTGCTGTGGTAGGACTCACCATCTTTTTGCATGAGTCCTATTCAGGTCAGATCCTATCACCTCAGACAGAAAGAATGCAAAGCCTTAACTGATTGATTTCTTCTTCATTTCAAGTCATTCTCTCAAATAGGCTTCAAACATGCTGCTGGATATTGAGTAAGCAGCGAGTGAATTCTGGAACACTAAAGAATACATGGATCTGTATTTATAGCAGAGTCCGAAATGTAGGTCTTGAAACTGTTTTTTCTATCTCTTTCTGCCAAGTTTGCTATGGAAGAATGCAAAAGCAAACTTCCGAGAATTTCTGAATGCTGGTTTGCAATGCATTTTAACTTCATTATAAACCTTAGAATCATTCCTACAGGTTTTCATGAAAATGGTTCTGTTTTTGTGAAACTGTTCTATTATCTGCTGTAAACGTCTTCCCATAGAGCAGAGCTTCTCTCTCTGTATATGCCCATACTTACTGGAGCTCAAGAGTGACTTTTAATGTTTAAAAATAAGAAGAAAATGGGAGTATCAGACGTGGTGTTGACCTTAGCAAAGCCTGCTGAAGACTTGCCATAGTCTCGCATGTTTTTAACTTTTCCTGCAATGTTTTATACTGTATTGTCTAGGGCCTTTTTCTGTGACTTTTTTGAAAAAGTCCTCCCACCTCTCATCTATAAACTTTGAATTATTTTGGTCCTTTTGTTGAATAAATAGTCTAAGATAGTTACCA
The DNA here is from genome assembly GCA_009867235.2 of Psittacus erithacus. Lineage (NCBI taxonomy): Eukaryota > Metazoa > Chordata > Aves > Psittaciformes > Psittacidae > Psittacus > Psittacus erithacus. The sequence goes on along the minus strand of WYDI02025076.1, from coordinate 42,704 downwards.
CTGGACAGCCGTGGCAGCCAGCCACTACTACCTATTAAAATCTGCTAAACACTAAAGGCTTCCTTCATGTCACCCACAGGAAGGGGCAAGGGGACCTTGATGTGTGATGCACAGTGTCTTTAAGTCATCAGTACAGGAGAAATTTTGCACTACTCTGGATGTTTTGCAGTTAATTATCACTAGGTCTGAATAATGCAAAGCAATCACTTTTATAACAAAAATCCCCAGATTTCTTAAAAAAAAAAATCTTTCATCAAGAAAACCCAGTTGCTTGTAGCAGATGACTTAGACACAAAAAACGTCTCCAACACATGCATGATTCAAATGCTGTTTTCAAAGAAAGCCTTTTGATGAAATAAGGGAATTAAACATCAAAACCAACATCTACCAGTTGCAAAAGACAGACCGTGGTGCGACAGCTGGTCAGCTGAGGAGCAGAGAGCTGGCTACTCTATTATCTAGTTTGCTATCCAAGTGTTTCAGAAAGTGGGATAACTTTATTAAAACAGTGATGACAAAGAGTTATTAAGAAAACCAGCAGAAAATGGTTCTTAAAAGAGAATACGAAATCACAAAAAGCATTTTTATCAGTTTGGATGGAGCTTTGCCTCCAGCCCACAGGAGCAAAAACCATTGCCCAGATGCAATGGTGAACCACTAAGTACTTTTCATAGATGTCCTTGCAGGCACTCCAAGCAGAAGCCTGGCTATCTGAAGTTCCTGCAGGTTTCTGAAACTCAGTTATCTAATGAAACCTAGTTATCTGCAGGCACAAAGTAGATTTCTCTCAAAGCCCTCCTTTCCCTCAGTCTCCACTGCAATATTCTCTGCTCAGCAGGGCTTCCCCAAAGAGAGGTGGGCAGCTGTCCTCAGCCAGGGCAGGCAGCAGCTCTGCCTTCCCACACTCCTGGTGCTCAGGTCTGCCTGCCCTGCTTGCTTTTCCTGTCCCTGCCTGCCATGGGGCTGCTACTCTTCTCTCCCTGCCAGCTGCTCCTGGCAAAATTCACAGGATTGAGAAAGCAGCTGTTTATTTGTGAGAATGGATGGAAATGACTGACAGGTGGACAGAGGGCTTGTTCGAGTCTTCTTGCCCTCAGAGGGGAGTCATAAAGTTTTGGTTTCATGTGGCATGTTGGAAGAATATAACTGCAAATGGTATGCTGGTGGACCTGGTGTGCATATTTCTCACACTTATTTACTGTACCATGTTACAGCATGTATTACATTAGGTACTGGGCAGATGGGGTTAAAGCAGCAGCAACAGAGCTCTCTGTGTAAGGTCAGAGAAGACTGAACTTCTGCATCCTTCAACCAGTGCAGTATTCTGTGTTCTGCACGTTTCTGAAAGCTTTCATGTGACAATAGCAGCAGCAAAACCAGATGAAGGGTATACAGTGTGGTATATCAGCAAGATGGTTGAGGTTTGGTGGTCAGTCCCACAGACAGGTTTCTCCCTTTTTTATATATGTGAGCAGCCTGTATCCCATCACCAAAAGATTAGGTTGGTTTGTTTTAAATTGTGGTAAATTGCATGGTGGTGTAACTCGATTTGTAAAGGTTTTTGTGTGTCCTTTTAAACCCCACTGTGCTACGCACTCCCTTGCACTCCAGTCACCCAGGAAGGAGGTTGAAGAGCCCCCAGAGTGTGTCATGGCCATTGCGTCTGTGGTGAGATGGCAGAGCTTTCCTATGTTTTGCTCACTCCTGCCATGCAGTAGTTACAGGGAAAGCTTACAGGGGATTTTCCAACTGAGATGACCTCTGTAGCTCTTAAGACTGCTTGAGGAGCCAGAAATCACACACAGAGGAAGGCTGCTGCCAGAAATGACATTAATTTACTTTTCCAGAGGGTTGACTGAACTTCCTTTGCTATTTGGGTTGGAAGCCTGAACATGAGCATGCTCTGCTTCAGAAGAGCACACTCTGCGGGAGGCACCAGCTGCCCTCTCAGTCAAGCAGATGTGCATGCCCTGAAAGAGGAAGCAAAAGGGGTGAGACATTCAGGGTAGGAAAGTCATGTAATTAAAAACTCAAAACAAGGCTCAGGGAAATCTGCCTGCATGACTTTGGGTCATCACATAAAGACATATTGGTGCCCCGTGGTGCAGTACAGTTCAGCAGTACTTATACCACAAAGGCAGGCTCTGGGCCCGGGTGGAACAGAGCTGTGTGTATGAGAGAGCCAGAGCTGGTATGCTGCCTAGCTCCTGGCCATCTCTGCAGAGCGGCAAACAGAGCAAAAATCTGACAGAGCTATGGAGCAGGCCTTTACTGTGTTTCTGTGTCATCCCTGTATAAAATGGACTTCATCCAGACCTATCTGCAATTTCTGTCTTTGTTTTGTTGTGGTTGTGTTGTGGGGTTTTTTGGGTTTGGTTTTTTTTTTTTTTTCCTAGTGCTTATAATATCATTTTATATGCTATGGAGAGAAAACAGTCTCAGTAATAGGACATCAAAGCAAACCCAGCCTATGCTGTGTTGGAAATAATAAGAAAAAACAGTGGTTTCTCCACGTAATTTTCTTCTTTGCTGGGAGTCTCCATCTGCAATATTCAAAAGGTGGGAAATCTGAAAAACTCTTTTGGCAAATAATACTGCTACAATATTAAATGATGTATATGAAAAAATAGGAAAATCTCAAGAAGACTGAGCCCTGCCTGCATTCCCAGCAGTGTTACACTACAGTCACAGGAAGAAACGCAACAAATCCATGGAAAGGTGCCATACCCCTTAAAAGCTGTGTGTGGTGTGTTGATCCTGGCTGGAATCCAGGTGCCCACCAAAGCCGCTCTATCACTCACCTCCTCAGCTGGACAAGAGAGAGAAAATACAACTAAAGGCTTGTGAGTCAAGATAAGGACAGGCAGAGATCACTCACCAATCACTGTCACAGGCAAAATAAACTCAATTCAGGAAAACTGGTGCAATTTATTACCAAACAAAAGAGTAGGATAATGAGAAACAAAACCAGATCTTAGATGCACTTTCCCCTCACCTCTCTCTTCTTGAGCTGAACTTTATTCCTGATTTTCTGTACCTGCTTCCCCCCAGTGGTGTAGGGAGATGGGAAATAGAGGTTGTGGACAGCTCATCGCATGTTGTCGCTGACGCTTCTTACTTCTCAGGGGGTTCCTCTCACTCTCCCCTGCTCCAACATCAGCTCCTCTTTCACAGCTCCACGTTTCCTGCCAGGAGCCTATGCCAGCGTGGGCTTCCCATGGGGTCACAGCTTCCTTCGGACAACCTCCTGCTCCATTGTGGGGTACTGCATGGCCTGCTGGTAGATACCTGCTCCACTGTGGACCTCCATGGCACAGCCTGCCCCATCATTGGCTGCAGGTGAATCTCTCCTTCAGCACCTAGGACACCTCCTCCCCTCCTTCTGCACTGACCTTGGTGTCTGAAGAGTTGTTTCTCTTACATTCTCACTCCTCTCTCTGACCACAATGAGCAGTAATTTTTCCCCTTTCCTTAAGCTGTTATCTTAGAGGTGCTACCACCTGATGGCCTCAGCCTTGGCCAGCGGTGGGTCTGTCTTGGAACTGTCTGGCATTGGCAGGGGAGGCTTCTGTCAGCTTCTCATAGAAACCACCCTGTAGCCCCACTGCTACCAAAACCAATACAACCTCAGTGTAAATCTACTTCCTTACTGCTCTACTTGTGTTTTCTTCTTAAAGATCTTTATGGTGGCTGTAAATTTCTGTCAAAGCAGCTGCCTTCTTTAGTGAAATGAGTTCCTATTTTGTAGAAGGGCCCTTTGATCACTGATGCATCAAGAGAACATGCACAATCAAAAAAAAGTACTTTGCTTGTGATATTAAAAGCTGTGCTATAATTTAAACATAGGGGAAAAAAAAAAAAGCAACCAGGCAAATGTGCAGCCCCTGTGCATTTTCTTGCAGGCAGCAGTGACCCAAAGCTGAGACTCTGGACAAAGTGCAGAGAATAAATTTAAATTCACATACAAGTCAAAGAGGACTGTCTCCAGTCAAACCTATCACTGTGTTTTCAGATGTATTTGCAACCCTTATTACTCACTTATTATCTTTATTTGAGATGCCTATAGTATAGTAACTCCAAACCTCCTCTTGTCTCTTTTTGGTTCTCTTTTTCTATTTAAAATGAAGTGTTTTATTTATCAGTCCCCTTCCTAGTCTACAGTAAGTGCTCTGCAAAGTATCATCTCCTGCAGTGGGACTGTAGTTAGTTCTTGCTTTCTGTGAGCTCAGTTTTTAAGGTAGATTGTTATTTCCATTGAACCGGGGGCTTCATCAGGCTTGTCTAATAGCCCTTTATAAAGATTTTCTCAGGCACAGACCTGAAAAAGTAAGAAAATTGTCCTTCTATCTAGTGATAAAAAAGTGTCTGATTTTACGCACACATATAATTTCTGAGGCTCAGAGACCCATGCTGTGCATCCGTCTGCATAAAACCTGTTCTACCAGGATGAGAATATTTTAACTCTGTAACACCTACCATGCAAAGAAGTGTGCACTGGTCCCGTTTTACTTAAGTCCCATTGAGTTCAGTAGGAGCAGTCGTGTGCGTAAGTTTAGATATATGAGTCTTAGCATAATGAGAGACAAAGAAAACATTTGTTCAGAAACCACATATGAAATTTTTATGCATTTGGATGTCAATAACAAAACCTCCATGAGCCAGGACTTCAACCATGACTGCTGTGTGATTCAGGCTTTTTCTGCAAGGGATTTATAGATACGTCATCCTCGTCTTACCAAGAGTTAAATCCAATAATGGGAAAAGTATCCCAATATTTTTCAGATAGTTCTCACACCTCTCTATTTTCAGTGAAAAAGAAAAAAAAAAAAAAAGAAAAAGAATTAAGTTGTATTTGTGTTGCTTTTGTGCAAAAGCCTAATTTTTAATTTTGAATTTGATGAATGTCATAGAGAAATTTTGGTAAAATTAATGTCACCATTTCCTAAATTCATTTGGCTTTATGTAAAGCATTTGGCAAGATTCCTTCCAAGACAAAAACATGATGAAATTAATTTTTACATGTTTTTGTAAAAAATGTGCAACCTCCACACTTTAACATTTACAAACATTACTTGGAGCTTCAGAGAAAGAGATTACTTTCTATTTTTCCTAAATTGCCAGAAAATGTCTTAACAAGGAACCTGTTCACTATAGGGTAAACATGGAAGAGTTAAAAGAAGTCACTGCTGAAGTATAGCATTTGACATATTAGGCAAGGAGAAACAGGTTTTCTCACATCCTGATGAGATGGACATGATTAAATGTGTGGACTCCACACACAGCTTCCAAAAGGAGGTATTTGCAGTAATAAGAACTCTTAGGCAGCACAAGTGTGATCCATTTACACCCCAAAATAGGAAAGAGGGATCATGCAGCTTTCCCTCAGGAGAAGACTCCTGAGGACACCTTGTTCCCTGACATGCTGCCTCCTTGTTCATTGCTATAGTGAAACTCATCCAGGTGCCTCAGCTGGAAGCCCAGCTGGTCTCTAGCTAACACAGAGAGTTGCAGTGCTGCTCCTTTTCCCTTTCCCTTTCCTTTTTCCTTTTTTCCTTTTAAAATTTTATATTCCTTTTCTCTTTTTCCCTTTTGTTTTCCCTTTTTTTTTTTTTCCTTTTTATTTTCCTAGAACCATAGATTCATAGCATGGTTTGGGTTGAAAGAGGTCTTTAATAGTCATCTAGTCCAACCCCCTTGCCATGGGCAGGGACACCTTCAACTAGATGAGGTTGATCAAAGACCATCCAGCCTGGACTTGAATTTTTCCAGGGATAGTTTTCAGGGCATCTACCCCCTCTCTGGGCAACTTGTTTCACTGTTTCACAACCCTCAGCATAAGCCCTTTCACCAACCTTTTCCCCTTTTCTTCTCTCTTACTAGTTTTTTTCCTTTGTTTTCTCTTATACCTTTCTCACTGCCTTTGGTGAATGGCATGGTGATAGGAGGTGTGGCTGCAGCGCCTCTGCAGCTGGCAGAAAAACTGCTTCTGGCTTTCACCAGATGGCAGGAATTACCACAGCCCCCTAAGGCTCACATACAATACAGAGCTGGAGCTGGTGTCACACTGGTGCAGCCACATGTGCTTCCCTAGTTTCTCCCACCTGCATCTTTCTCTAGCAGCAGGGATATGGGGCAGAATAAAAGAAATCTCCAATATAGTAAAACCATATTTTCAAAGGCAAGCAAGGGTTTGTTATCTATTTCCAGGTCTATCTGCCAAGTAAGGAGAAACTTCCGTTTGGTGTGTTGGTGGATGAAAAGATGGGCATGACCTGACAATGTGAGTTCGCAGCTCAGAAAGCCAACCACATCCTGGGCTGCATCAAAAGAAATGTGACCAGGAGGTCAAGCGAGATGATTCTTCCCTTTACTCTGCTCTCTTGAGGCCTCACCTGCAGTACTTCATTCAGCTCTGGGGCCACCAACATAAGACAGACATGAACCTGCTCGACTGGATCCAGAAGAGGGCCACAAAGATGGTCAGAGGGCTGGAGCACCTTCAGTATCAGGACAGGCTGTAAGAGCTGGGGTTGTTCAACCTGTAGAGGAGAAGGATCTGGGAAGGCCATGTAGCAGCATTACAGTACCTAAAGGGGTCCTACAAGAAATCTGGAGAGGGACTTTTTGCAAGGGACTGTAGTGGTAGGACAAAGTGTACTGGTTTAAAACTGAGAGTGTAGGTTTAGATTAGATATTAGGAAGAAATTCTTCACTGTGAGGGTGGTGAGACACTGGAAAAGGTTGCCCATAGAAGCTTGAACACTGCTCCTTCCCTTGCAGTGTTCAAGCCTAGGTTGGATGGGCCTTAGAGCAACCTTCTCTAGCGGAAGGTGTCCCTGCCCATGGCAGGGGGTTGGAACTAGATGATCCTTAAGGTCCCTTCCAATCCAAGCCATTCTGTGAGTCCATGATTCCATAATTTCTTCCTGCTAATAGCAGGGCTCGAGGCATGGCAGCCGAGCATGTGATACATCTCTGACGCTGGCAAGGCACATGCACTTGCATGCACAGTAGCACCAGGCACTTTGTGTATTTTTTCATATAGACAACAGGAAAGCTGTTAGTTTGGAGCTGATGTCTTGAAACTTGGGACTGCAAGATGCCCTGCTAAGGGAAGTGAGTGTCCCTGCTAAGGAGTACATGTGCAGCTGCTCTTATTCTGGATCTGCCCCAGGCAGCTGAAGCGGGTGGCCTGTGGAAGGGCAGGATGTGGTGCCGAGCAGGCTGCAGGTCTGGCCTCTGCTGCTCCAAGTCACAACGGGGTTGCTATCTGGTAACAATGCATGAAGTTGGGCTTTAGGTATCACAGCTGCCAAAGGGATCTGTCACTGGTGTTTTTGATCTAAAAGATAGGTACCATGGTGTGAATTTGTGCCCTCCTGCTATGAGGATGTTGTCTGCTCTGGTCTCTGCTTCTCTAAAACTCTCAGTGCTATTTGCCTTTTTGACTTCTGTTGTATACTGCATTAAGATTTTCAAGACAATATGCACAGCAGCTTTGAGGTGTCCTTTTTGAATAGCAAGAGTTAATGTCATTAGTTTAATTTTTAAATTAATCATGAAATATATAAAACTTGGGCTATTTTCATCAGCCATTTTATACATGAGTTTGGAGGTGCCTCCAAACTCCCCAACAGGAACGCTTCTACCAGCGACTGTCCAGGAGGTGCCATAATCTTTTAATTGGTGGTTAACACCATAAAACTATAGGCTGTAGTTTAACTGTCTGAAACATTTTAATATTTAAAAGATTTACTACAGTGACTATAAAGCCAAAGGTGTGTCCCAGGAAATACTCCATGTTTTGTGAAAGAGCAAAGAAAAATCAAAAGGAAGGTTTACAAGATATCCACACACTGAAAAGTGTGAAATTTCACAGGCAATGTGTGCAAACTTTTCCTGTTTCCTTAAAAATGCTTAGTATTCGCTCTCTTCTCAAATTCATTTAGCTAATTTCTATTTAATACTCTTAAATCACAGGTGGCTTTCTTTTAGGATTTCACTGAGCATTAAACCTGTATTTTACATCTGCTTTAGCCGAACATACCTTCACCGCCTGCAAGAAATGTAATATACTCAGAAGAAAATGTATAATTAGCTTTAAGTCAGCAGAGGGGACATCCTGGTTCTGACTCAGAGCATTTATTGGTACATGAGCTGAGACTGCAGTGATGGCTCTAGCAATGGAAATTGCAGTTCTCTGCAACAAACTGTTACCAGTCCTGCATGCTATCTGTAGATGGTTTCTGTGATTCACAGAGCTTAAGTTAGCTTGCTTCCCCTGAGGAAAGAGCATTTTCAGGATGTTTCTATGCAAGTAAGGGGTGCAAGTCTTCTTTGTAGGGGCTGGGTTTTAAAAGGAAAAGGGCAGAATATCATTTAGATGCAAAGTAAGTTCTGCAAGCTTCATGGTCATTTGGTCAAGACTGCACAGCGCAGAAGTTGGAGTTTCTATGTTGCATTCTCCCCCAGTGTCATCACCCTCCCACAACAGGTTCTTTGAATGCAAGCAGCCAACCGTTGAATGCTTTTTCCCACATGCATTAAGGGACTAATTAAAATGCAGAAGTACCCATACTCTCCTTTGGACATTTGGGGAGCCTGCACTAATAGAGTCCTGGAAGAATAACCTGCTTCTTCAGAGAGCTCCTAGAAACCAAATCAGAAGAGCCAGATACCTGACAAATCTGAAGAGCATCATCAGCCATCCAGTATTCAGACAATAATGAAATAACCATTGCTTCAGTTGCCCTCTTTGCCAAGCCAGCTGGCATTGTGCTTCTGGGAAATTACACATTCATGCTGATTATTTACTCCTATCTGCACTCTGTATTCCTCACCCTCCTCCTGGATTTAACAATCATTACTGTTAATAAGGGCCACACTAGTGAGTGCTGAGGGGCCAGTCCAAAGGCCAAAAATGTTAATGGAATATCTTTACATAATGGATCCAAATCACACATTTTGCAGTCAAGCAACCTCACTGAAAGCTGTGTACTCAGTTCCCATGTCATTCCAGCCAGAGGTGTGCATGTGTGCATCTGCAGATATTTTACAGAGAATGCGTGGCTGCAAAACACTACTTGGTGGGGTTTATCAATGTGGCAAGACAGTAACACAGGGAAAGTTACTGGTAGCTGCATTCCTCAGATTGAGTTTAAGTTGCTACCAGATTTGATGGTGGCACTTCTGAAACCACAGATTCCTACAATCAGCAGTTTATTGATGAGCAATGATAAAGATAAGCAGAATAGTGGAGAGTTTAAAAGCTTCTTAAGGGACTGGATGACCAGTTTGTGCTAATTTCAATGGGAACTAGATATCCAGAACCTGTTGCCTAGGGGCATAGGTGAAAAGGCCTTAAAAATTGAAGACCTAACAAATAAATAAAAAATTAAATATGAGAATACAGCAATTTTATTCTTTCTGATTGTGCTGGAAACTGATTAAACAGTATGTATGGAGAGAGAAAACTGTGGCAAAAGCCCACAGTTTAGATCCTGCAAGAGATAAATGAAATGTCCTCAGAGGATGATCCTTAGCTGAACACAAGCTGCAGGGTAAAGCATAAGCTTCAATCAACTCTTGCAAATAATTTGAGCCCAATGCCGTAAGTGTCTTAAATTAAATCCCTCTCAACAGGAGCCAATCTAAATCATTAAACATGTCACATAGAGGGCTATAATCACTAGAAGTGTCATCTACACAGCATTTAATTTACATATTAAATGTATTGAGGTTGTTAATTTGACCATTTTTCAATGTTCACTGTCTCACAGAAAACATACATAGTTAGAAGCAATGCTTGTTTTGTCACCAATCAAAAACCACGTGCACATAATTCTGTTACTCAGCTTGTTGTGACATCTATAACTGCAAAAGAAAGCTTTCCTGCCACATAGGAGCATCCCCCCTCATTTGAGAGCTCTGGTATGATTTATTACTGCCTTTAGAATTTCATAAAATTTCAGACCAGACAGGTCTGAAATTAGAGGACCCGCACCTATCTTCCATCATAAACAAGCAACAGAATTTCATCCTCTTACCTCAAAAACTGAGACCAATAACTGGTGCATGACTGTGGCATGTCTTTCAGAAAGGCACCCAGGGTTGATTTGAATAAATGACAACCTGTCAAGGAGTAGCATACTGGCTTATGGTCTTGAAACCTGCCTCTGTTTTTTGAAATCATACAGCACTCTGTCAAGTGTCACATCCTTGGGGAAAAAAACCCTCCTTCTGTCTGTGTGACTCATGTCTTAAGAATCTTTCTCCAATCTGCGTGCACACAGGTCTTTGGAGGCTTGTCCATTCCAGGTGTGCGTGTTAGGGAAAATAATAACTAGAGACATCTCTGTGTTTGCTTCACTTCCTGTGCCAAGTGCTTCTTTTAATACACAAACATGGCTCCCTTGATATCTTTAGTGTTCATTACAAGTAAGTCATCTGCAACAGTGAATGGCTGTAGCCTGAGAAACTTCAGTGATACTGAGATCAGTCGTGATCAGCAGGCACCAGCATGTTGATTTTGTAGGCACAAAATAACTAGGCAAAACATGAAGGGAGGAAGAATGTATTAACACAGTAAACCTGAGCAGCCACTTTGCTACATCTGCGTCACTCAGTGAGCGTTTGAATAGCAGGGTTTCACTGTGATAACATATTTCTTGACTTACTGAAACCAGTATGATAATATTACAGACTGTGTATACAGTGTTAATTACTAATTTTTTTGAATAAAAGGAGAAAAGTTGCATTCCCATCAGGGGGACAATAATCACATACTCTGAGAGAAATAATCTGTTTCTTTCTACATGTGCCTGCCCGAAGAGTTTATATAATCTGCAAGACAAGGGTGCCCCACTTCAGAAGACCTTTTAGACACCCACTCCTTTATACCCTGCTTTCCTCAAGCTCTGCCGCATTCCTCTTAGAAGGCCTTCCTAAGTGACCATGGACATCTGAAAACCTTAATTGAATATCTCTCCTAGAGCTGCATTTCATGCTTGACATGAACTGGTGAGGTCACTCAGGTAGTTGTAGTTCTAGTTCTGTTTCTCCACTTTTCCAAGGCCACAAAACCCAACAGCTTCAGAAACCTGAAACAAATTCCATCGTCTTGTTATGGTAATCCATCCTGAAGTTTTCAAATGCGTAGACATGAGGAGCTCAATTCAAGCTCTGTTTGATTTTCAGGGGAAGGGTAGTCTTGGTGTCACTTTGAAACAGACTTAATATATAGTTTCCAAAAAATGTGAGCCTGTTCAAATGTAGAAAGTGTCAAGAAAATTCAAAGTAACACAATGTATAGGAGATTTTACCCACAGAAAGGAAAAGTGAGTCACTGAGCAAGGGAAAAAAATCTAGTGTGCCCTGAAGTGAATTTTGAATTTTATTTTGAAATTCAAGGTTTTTTTCTCCTGGTTGATGGTGACACATTGAAATTATAGCTGTTATGGCCATAATTTAGTCCATAAACTATGGAATTATTTAATTGAATAAAAGCCATACTTTATGCACTGTACTAATTATAAGTAATTACATTTTCCTCTTCATGGCAAGGTTATTTTATGGACTTCTGATTGAAATTTCTGACAATGAAGCTATGAGGCTAAAAAACCCACATAATATCTATACCTAGTAGCATCAGCTTTTATACTTAAAAAATCCGAGGAATGATTTAGTAACTCAGATATTCACCTCCTGGAGCCCAGAGATGTATCCAGTTTTTTAGAGAATTGTCTTTTTTCTGTCGTTATTTTTTTCTTAATAATTTGATATTAAGCCACAGTTTGTAAAATTAACCCATTTGTAAAATTTTCCGCAATTAAAAGTTCCATTTTTTAAAAAAAAAGTAAATATTGAACTTTCATCAATAACTATGATAATTACAACTAAGTATAACTGTAATATGATAAAGTGCAATAACTATAATAACTAACATCTGTGGCTAGTGTTAATAATTCCTGATAAAGCTATTCACGCTTAAGATGTTTGAGTGTTTAGCCATGAGGAGATGCAGTAGCTAATGCCATACTACATCCTGTGAGAATTTTTCTTGCAAAATTTGAGCTTGATCCATGGCTTTGAGAAGTCGATGGGAAGTCATGGACTTCAATTACATTGATTACAGGTAAGGCTAGATCAGGAAAAAGAGAAAACAAAAGGGAAGAAAATAGTCTTGCAGACACACATTGTTATGAATCAACCAAAGATATCTCAAATCTAAAAGTATATCTTCAGTGCAGCACAATTTTAATCATGCATTGTAGAAGTGCTCAAAACTGCTAACATAATGTGCATAACAGGCAAATCTTTTCAAGAATGCAAAATTTGCATGCATATGACATCTTTGTACATAAGTGGATAATGGCCAGTGTACTTTGCTCATCTTCATATTGCTTCAGACAAATCACTGCTACTGAGTTTTTTTCAAATGCAAGAACAGACTCCCTAGGCTTTACAGTAAAAAATTCTATGGGTCACTGTGTACGGTCATGATACCATAATTTCATTTGCAACCAAATATAAGGCGGGATATATTTTGCATTTTCACTTCACACTTGCTGATTAGCAGGGATGTATACACATTTGAGGGATTTTGTTGGGTTTTAAGAATGTGATGGGTCTTTCACAGACCCCATTAATAGAAATCATATCTGTTGCATGTAGCTCTTGGAGCACACTGAAAAGTGCTATCTGTAAAAAACACTCTGGAGAAGAAATAAAGAAGGAAAAAAGATGTAGCTACTATATATTTTTCTACTCAGTTTTATACTGATTTCATCTTTGCGAATTGGGTAGTAAGTCCCAGCACTGGAATGCTTCAATCTGAGTGCGATTGCTGGTGAAAGAAATGTGTATGTATGCACCGGGTACGAATGTTAAACATTTCATGTTTGGGTTTTGTCTGATTATAATATTGTTAGCTCAGTTATCCTGAGATTTACCTATATAGCATGAAGGTGGCTTACCTAAACTCTACCTCTTTTACAGATTTTGTGAGTCACTTGAGCAGGAGCCTTTCAAGTCCCCAGATTCACATATGAATGAAAAGTTTGATTCCAAAGAACCTGTAGGGATATTCAGCATCAAGAAATGTAATGATACCTACCAGAAAGTTCCTCCAAAGCAAAAGTTTCTGGAGTTGAAGCTCTTACATTCCCTTTAATTTAGACCCCATGTGGTGTAGGAACCACAAGGTTCTCCATCAGAGGGTTTAACACTGCTGAGAGGTCTTGTCTTCCCCTGCATGTTCTAAATATTTTCAAATCAGCCCTGCTAGAACATGTTTTTTTTAAGAATATACATTTTGGGAGGGGGAGGGGGAACAGACAGAAAGCCAAACCAAACCAAACCAAACCAAACCAAACCAAACCCCAAAAAACCAGTGTTCCTGTGGTTATTTGGGTTCCTTTCCCAAATTTCTATTGAAGTTGTATAATTTAACACTTCATGTAAAGTTGTGATTAGGTGCAGATGCATTCTGTTTACACTTGTTGCTTTAACATTTGCAAATGTAGATGCGAGTAAGATATTTTTCAGACACAAATGGCCCTCAGCGGGTTGAGGAATAGAAATGTTCCAGATTGATAATTACCAGGAAAGCTTTAAATTGCAGGCACCTCAGCTAGATGTCTTTTCAAGAGCCAAGCATCATTATTATAAAGAAATATGGCAACTCATAGTGCAGGTGGTGATTAAGCATTACTTGTAAGAGTAATCTGCAATCCCCACCCTTAAAACCATAATCTTAGATGAGCCTACTTAGACATTATTCTTTCCAAGACTGGAAATGTATCCTGCTATTTTTCTTGAAGGCACCTGCTATGCTGAGACTGCAATACAAATAATACTTTGTTTAGAAAAATGTCAGCTCATTTTCTGTGCATTCCTTTTTGATACTTGAAGATTTGAGGATGAAAATGAAGCTATATTATTACAGTAAAAGAGGGAAAGAATAATCCAGCAGGATAGGAAAAAATATTTCTATAAAACTTAAATAATAATAAGTTCATTATTCTTTAAAACCCTGAGCAAAACCTACCAATTTCCTTGTGTCTTACAAACTGGAGGACTTTCAGTGAAGCGCCTTGCCCCAGTGGTGTGCTTGGAGTTTCAGGAGTATCAAAACAAGTGATCCAGTGGGAAACCTGGTAACATTTGGGGTTATGTCCTTTCTCTATACCGCTAAAAAAAGGGGGGAGGAGTGGTATTTATTTTAATTAAAATCAGTTAAATCCCATCTTCTTTAAGTTTCTGTTTTTAAACTTCAGGTTTATTCTTCCTTAATTATATATCTGACGTGATCCAAGTGGCTTCTGACACACACCTGTATTTTGTAACTCTTTCTAGAAGCCTGCAAGTCTTTGCCATGTTGCCACAGACTCAGCTGTGCACAAAAGCACTAAAAGAGGCTTGGGAAAATCTTCTACTAGGTTAGCTGCAGGATGAACATGCTCTGTCACAAAAGGACTGTGCAGGATGCCAGTCTTTTTGGCTTGTTTTTGGTTTGGTTTGGTTTGGTTTTTTGTGGGTTTGTTTTTTTGTTTTGGTTTGGTTTGTTTGTTTGTTGTTTTGGGTTGTTTTGGTTTTTTGTCAGAGGAGCTCAAGGCTTCTTCCATAGAATAATCTTTTCCTAATAGACGTTACATAGTTCCCCTGTAAACCAGACAAGCTCAGCAAGCAATATGTCAAACTGCCTATGTTATATTAATGCACGTGTTCTGGGTTCTGAGCATCCACCTTTATGTAATAGCTATAAAACATAGCTGATGTTACCCTTTGCTGAGCTGTTACAAGAAATGCCATCATTTCAGTCTAATGAGGACGGAGGTACGCTTGGCTCAATGGTTTATTTCAGTAACAGCCATATTTAAATGATTGTTGGGCCAAACCCAGTTTGCATCTAAATGAAGCTGAGCAGACCTGCAGGGAAGAAGGGCAGCAAGGATGGGGCTGCACACTGAGAAGATGCAAATGAAAAATGATGCTGAGGGAAGACGAGTCGGAAACAGCAGCTTCCCTGAGCTGATTCACTTCTTCTGTGCTCTGCTGGGGGTCCGCATCTTCCATGATTGTAGATGTGGACAGCAGAGGAAGGTGCCAAGAAGTTCCCAAGTGTTGTCTTTGGTGTACTTTTGAAGCTGAATCAGGAGGATTTCTGATTCAATTGTTCATTGTTAAGAGTACAGGATATGTTGCCTCATGCAGGAAAGAAGCACTGGGAGGCCACACATGTCCTGGGCTCAAATTTGTCACAAAAATTTTTATTATGCTTTTCACAGAAACAGGCCCATACTGTCACCGTTTTGTGGACAAAGTTTGGGTATGAATTAGCATTTTCCTGTAAGGCTGGAGAGAGGGGGCACATATCTCAGGCCACTGTCCTAGCCCCTGGTTTATTGGCTGCCCTGTGCTACGCAAGTCTGTCATATTACTGTGGCAACGACAACAACAACAAAAAGAAAGATGAGAGAGGTCACATTTCCCCCTGTTTTGAGAAAGATAAATACACCAGCACTGAAGCAGGTTTCTTGTTTTCTGGCTTAGTCCTTCTCCTCTGACTGCATTTAGTGTTTATGCCAGTGGGGCAGAGGCTCCAGCCATGAAGTGAGACTTCAGCAGAGTTAGTGAAGAGCCCTGGGGACCTGCAGCTGCTGTGGGAGAAGGAAGGGCAGTGACAGTCATGGGTAAAGTCTCTCCATTTTAGCTGAACGATTCTGTCTTTCCTCCAGAGTGAGAGCACCAACTTCAGACTCAAAGGAATCTACCATAAAAACATTGTTGCATTTTTGAGGGAAAGCAAAGTTAAAATTCACTATTGCTTTATGCACAGAGTGTCACAGCAAAAGCAAATGTAATCATTGTATCCTTAACATTTAAACTCCTGATTAGGATACTAGTTTTTACATGCTTGAAAATGCAAAGTGTCCGTAGTAATTTATAAATGAAGATCTTTGCTGTAGCTTGCTAGCTGGGGGCTTCTTGGCATCTACCATGTCAATCATTCCTGGATTGATAGGCAGCGTTGCCTTTAGGGGAATTGTAGCAGCTGGATTTCAGAAAGAAAAGAGCGATTGACTTAGAGTTTAAAGTGTCCCCCCTACCAACTTAAGCTTCCCTTCACTACCACCTCCTTTCTGCAAAGGATATACTTTTGAATAGTCTGTGATCTGAGTTTATCCATGCTTTTTCAGGATAAGCTCAGATTTCTTCAGCTTTAATACATACTTTATGTTCCTAAGCATCTTAGAGATAATAGTGCTTAATGGGTGCTCATGAAAAGAAAGAGTATATAATTTTTAAAAATATAACCCTGATGTTTATGCATAAAAATGCTGTTTACTGAGTAATGCATGTTTCATAGTCTAGGATTTTGAAAGGTCTTTCTAACAGCTTGAGAAAAATGATTAATCATGAAGTAGTTTCATTGCATATGTAGGCTCGCAATTGCTTTATAGTAAGGTTATATTCTCACACCTAGGGATAGCTCTCCTGAGTAACTTTTTCAGGACTTCAGTAGAATGAATCTATACATCTTTCTATAGGTCATCTGGTGCCAAAGTGCAGAAAAGGAAGTAAAATGGCTTCACATACTGTATTGATTGCTGCTTTCTGGAAAGTGTAATATATTGCAATCACTGCAGGGAAGGTGGTAAAGCATTTTTTTTTGCACATACATATCTCCTGTTGTAATGAGGTACCTACCAGGTGGCAAAACCCCTCCAAATACAATTTTCTTGCTATTCTGTTTGATGGAGTCTCTATTGCTCTGTTTGGCTCAAGATTTCCTCAATTGTAAGGTACAAATACTTTATATCTGCAACAAATCTTACTATATTTTTAAGCAATCTAATAGTTTTGAGATGGAACCAGATAAAATCAGTAAATAAAACTTCCATGAATTTCTGCAGTTCAGTGCCATTAGTCTTCATTCAACAGCTTTCTTTTCATTCTTCTTGTCTGCTTTTTATTTCTGTGAAATTATTTTTCCCTTCCTTTGTTCCTTAACATAAATGTTGGGGGTTTATTTCTGTGATTGTTCCTTCCTCTCTACTTTTGTGTTGCCTTTCCATCCCTTACCATTTTCAGAAGCAACTTGCAGTCCAGCACATGATCAGCAATTGATATGTCAAGATGTCTGAATGTCTCAGAGGTAAACCTTCTGAGTTAGACAGACATGCAGGAAAACCATACCTGTGAGGTATTGCTCTTGACACCAGGAAGTAAGTTGCTCTTCCAGTGGGACTATTTAGATTCTTACAGCAGGGTGAGAGAAATGCTTAGCCATGAAAGAATTTGATCAAAATCTATTTAAACTAGTAGAAACTTTTAGCCTTATTTCTGCTGAACAAAATGATGGGGAGGGAAGTTTGAAAGCCCTAAAACAAGGGAATGTAACCACTGTTCCTGCAGAGTCCTGGAGCATTTTTGCCACATAAGTGACAGAGCAGGAAGATTACAGCAGGAAGATTACGCCAAAAAGCACAGGACTATCCAGCCCTGGGTGGATCCAGCCATATAGCTGCTGCCAATGCACAGTTAACAAACATATTCACCAAGATAATCTCATTAAATAAGAGAATGACTTTATTACTTTATACTCTAAGTATCCTTATGAGCATTTTGGCCATACTCACACCGAGCCAAAACATTCACCTGAAGCACTTAGCAGAGGATCTACATTGTTCGAGGGCTTCTTCTTTGTGCCGCAGCCAGTGCATCCCACAACAGCACTGCCCTGTTTCATGGGGTTACTGGGGAGCTCTGAAGAGAGCAGCTCTGTTCATACCACACATCCTGATTAAAACATGGTTCTGTTGAAGGTGGAGGCTTGATCTGCCGTGTACTTTTGCAAAGAACAGCATACAAGCCGTGCTCTGCCAAATGGGCTAGATCATACGCATGGGCAGAGGGGAAGTGGAGTGCTGAAATTCTCTGTGTGCTGCTTTAGCCAGTACCCTCCGTCTGGGGAAAACATCTCGCACAAAATCTAACCCTTGTCTCTGCAAGGCTCATCTCTACTTCTAGCTCCAAGAAACAAATGGAAACAATTCTTATTCTCTCCTTGCTGCATGGATGAGATAGCATCTGATGTGGCCCAATATTGCACGTGTAACTGGATAATTAGAACCAATTTTTTCCCTCTCAAAACCAGGTTTTTGTCTCATTTGAAATTGATGCTGCAATGCATTGATAGCTAGTTTGGCCAAGTGGAGTTATGTGTGGGAAAGAGCACCAAACATATAGATATATAAGTAACATGTATTATCTTACGTTTTCTGTACCTCCTGACTAGCCTCTGCATCAAGGAAAAGCAGTACAATAAAGGCAGCAAGACAATAGTTTTTTTAAATTTCCATCAAATAGAGAGTTTGTAGCTCTGAAATGAGTCTTTGTTTTCCACCTAGTACTGCCACTGTATTGCAGGAGATACCTAAATCAGGTCAACCATTTTTTCCCTGTTAAAAAAAGAAAGTTCATTACTTAGAAATTCTATAACATGAATCATGCCAACTGAGCCTTTGGGAAATATCTCCAAACTCAAAAGCTGAACTGAAATAAATCCCATTGGAAAAGGCAGACCTTTGTATCTTAATAAGATCAAATTTTCATATATGTATATACACACATATATATTTTTATCTTTGCTTTCCAAATGATAAAAGCATTGCTGAATGCAGCACCTTGCTAGAGCACAATAATTATAAAAACCTGTCCTTGACTCTCATAAAGAATGTTTTGGATAGAGAAATGCTTTACCATTTTCTATTTAAGACCTTTTCCCTCATTTGTGCTCTTCATCTTAATCTTTAACTAGGTCTTGTTTGCTGTGAATTACGTATTCAGACCAGATATAATGGGTTGTAGCTCTTTGGCAGTCACAGACCTTACACCTGTCTGCATGAGATCTGAAACTGAAATGCGATTTCTACCCGTTTCATCGCTGTGTGATTAAGCACTAACCACATTGCATGAAAATAACAGAAAGGCTGAATCTCTGTGATTAGAATTAGACTGCAAAGCCTGATAAACAATACCTCACCTCTTGTTAAAGCTGAGAGCAAAATCTTCACAGAAGCGACTGGAATACAGTCATGTCCTAAATACGTGCCCAGTGTTCGATTTCTAATGTGCAGTTTTGAATGTATGAGATATTCAATTTGTCAAATAGTCAGTGACTTTTCTATAAACAAACCTAATCTTTTTAGGGAAACAGTCCTCACATTTGCTGTATTTCACGCCTGAGTTGCACCCCCTTTTGTCTTTCTTGGTCAAGTTTCAGGTCGTGAACCTGTCCCAGGTTTCAGCTCCCACTACTACCTTGCAGACCTGGAAAGGAAATGTAACCATAACCCTCAAGGCCAGCCCTGCTCCAAATTATTCTGTTTGGTTGCAAATTTCTTGTAGCCTGGAGGAGCTTGTAATGTACAGACAGCAGAGCAAATAAAGGCAGAGATGGGGATAAGGGAGGCAGAAAATCCAGGTGAGCACCAGAGTGAGATATTTGCCTTTCTGTGCCCACCATCTCTTATTTTAGATTTTGATGGCTGAAAACAATGAAGGTAGAGTGTAGAAAGGGCAAGGGTATGGGCTTTGAGTTTTGTTTGAAGTGCATCCCAAAAGAAGAGCCCACAGATGGATGATGAGTTGTGGAGGAAAAATTATCGAGATCTAGGATCCCGCAGAGGGAATGAAATGGCAGTGATATTTGGCAGGGTTCAGCAATGAGGAATAAAATTGAAGGCATGCTGGACAGGAACCAGGCTGGGTGAATGCAAAGATGGTGAATGCCAAGGTAAGGACAGGGGCTTGAAAAAGAGAGGGAATAGTCTGAAACAGAGACAATGTATGGAAGGTTTCCAAAACAGCTTTTGAACAGATTGAAGACAGAGTGATTGTAGGAAAGTCGCTCGAGCTCCCAGTTTCACTGTCTGTAAAACGAGGGTGATAATAGCTGCCTAACTCAGAGGTCCCTGTTGCAAGGCTAAACTCATCCGTGTAAAGAATGCTAATGATTTCAGTTTGCATTCTTTGAGCCAAATACAAACCCCATGCATGTAATTCCACGAAAACCTAGGGGAGTAAACCCACTTCAGCCTGGATTTGCAAATGTAAAATGCAATTACTGTTTGCTGTAGGATTGTGATTGTTAATGATTCTTCCTGAGAAACTTTTTTTCTTCTAATATAGCCACACACACATAACAGATTGGTTTATAGGTCATGTATAATTCAGAAGTAATGGCCAATTTCTGGACTAATCTTACACATTGAGCTAACTTTAAAAAGAAAGATGCTATGAAACTGTCTTCTAAAGGTAAGCCTTTAAGTGATAACTCATTTGATTATTCTTTTCTGATAAGATGAATGCCCAGACTTAGCTCTGTCATGAATGTGCTTGCAGTGACTCTTAGTCAGACACCATATGGCATAGGACAGTATGTCCTCTGGTAAGAGGTAAGGATGGAAAAAATGCTTGGAGAGGGTTTCCAGTAGCAAATGCTTTCAAAGGTAGCAAGATCTTTAACTCTGTAAGTGGACATTATCTGGAGCAAAAACCTTCATAAGCACCATTTCTTTGTGCCTTGGTCTTTTTTGAGCCAACAGCTCAAACCTTACCGCTCTACCAGCCCCACTGAGCTAAAGAAGCGCATGTGCGTCCATAGCCATCCTGGCATCAGAGTGATGTGAGTCCATATCTATATTGGCAGAGAGCAAGGGCAAACTGCATGCTAATTTGGCTTTATAAATCTCCTACTTGGCATCAGCAACAGCCTGTATTTTGGGAAAACAGTGACACATGTCTTCACAGTCATTAGGATTTTAACTCTCATTTCTCTTTAGTGACTGACAGGTGGGTTTTAATTAGGCCTCATGGACCTCCTGTTTTCAGATGGTACTGTGGAAAGGATGGGAACCCTCCAGGAGATGTTCAGATGTTTATGGAAATCCTGCTAGCAAATCACCTGCATGTCATGGCACTGGATTTCCTTTGGAAGCTGTTGGTGGCTCAAAGCTACAGGGATGGAGCAATGACAACCAGCAGACCCTGTGGTTACACATTGCTTATTCAGTGTGTCATCCTGTGCACCAAACAAACACCTCCACGGGCAGATAAGAAGGTGCACATCTTATGCTCAGCCTGTGAAACTAGGACATCCTTAGACAAGAAAAGGAAACCTGGACATCAGTGATACAGAAATGAGGAGTTTATCCTTAACTGGAAAGAGTTGTAAATCATAGAAAGTCCCTTTTTTTCTATTAAATGGAAAAATACCTTTGTCTTTATGAGGAAAATCTTAATTGTTAACTCTATTTTTCCTCTACTATCCTTCTGGATGTTTTAATATTTCAAGCAGCTTTTATTGCATGGTCAGCATGTTTGTTTTCAGACAGCACTCTTTCAAAGTGTAGAACCTGAATACGAACACAAACAGCATGCGGCTTTCAGCTTTATTGACGCCTTCTGTTCCTCACTTTCATTTCTGTCAGAATATCAAAATACTTGGTGTTACTACTCATGTGGCTACTCCTGGAATCACATGCACATATAAGTAGCTGATTTATTGTGTTTAAGTTGCTTGTATTGCTGGCTGAAGGAAAGAGATGGCATGCTGAGAGACAAAAATCTGGCAGGAAATTGAAGTCCCAGAAATGTATCTTTTAAATCGTGTTATATCTGGTGGCTTGACTTATGGTCCTTGAATACTGTATCTAGTATTCAGCAACACTTTATTTTAACTGTACAAGCAACTGACTTCCTTAAACTGCCAGCATTTTCCACTGATTAAAAAGTAGAGATTATTCTATTAATAATAAAGAATATTATCTGCAGCTCAGTTCAATAGCTGATACACAGGCAAATCCTGGCATGAGAAGAAGGTTGACTGCTGTTCCAGTGTGTAAGCATGGACACAGACCTTCATGGAAAGACTTCTAACAATTTAACTAGGAAATACGATATTTATCCACCAAGATAATGAACATGAGAGTGTTCCAGAGTAAGATCTACATTTGAAAAACAACCTCTTTTTTGGCTGTCTGTCTGTGATGACCGCTGGGTTTGGGCTGGCTTAAAAGCAGAACACATTTTTTCTCTTTCTGTCTCCTTTATGTGTCAGAAATATAGACCACCCTAGAAAAGCACTACATTTTCACACCTCTGTTTTGCACGCTATCGATATTGTCTTTCTCTGCAAGCCTACCTCCATTTCGTGTCTTACTATAGTATTTTAATAGAGAGCAACAAATAACAAAAAAACCCCAACTATAAAGCAGTAAGATGCTGTTCTTACGTTTGCTGTGGAGTAGGTAAGGAAAATCTCTCTGCAAGAGGGATATAGATTTTTTAAGTGTTTTGAAAAGTTAGCACTTTACTTTGAAAGCATCAAAGTGATACCACTGACTGAAATCACAGAAATTCCTCCAAGGCTACTCAAGTAGTTCTACATATATGCAGCTAAAAACCACAATACATCTGCTGTATTGGGACTGAAATATGTTGGTGAGATATTTTGCTTCTAGGAAACCTGACCAAAAAGGCTTAGGGAGATAGGTCTATAACTGCCATCACAAAGGTCAACAATTTTTAGCTGTTGGTGTTTATGACTGTTTTTAAAACAGGGATAAAGAATTTTCCAATAGCAAGGTATTGCATTCTGCCTTGTCTTGAAGCGAAACATTGAGACCCATTGGGAGGTATGGAAATTGATTTAGCCATAACCTGTTCTAAAGCTCTCTTTGTTCATGATGACCCCTTTAAATGGAAACATTTGCTTGCTCAGGAGGAGTGGAACTGCTTTTTCAGGCATGCCTACTGAGATGTGCTTTTGTACTTTTGACATTTTACTTGCCGTAGATTTTTTTTTTTTACCTGAAGAGGATGAATGGGGCTCATGCTCTGTCATATTTGTCACTTTGACTCTCATCCCTCGATCCTCTCTGAAGAGCAGTTACTCATGTGGCTCAGCCCTCATTTCTGTCAAAGCAACATTAACCAAGTAGTCATTTTCCTCTTACTTTCCACAGCTAAATTCAAAGTAGGGGCAGATACAGCGTTTTTTCCTTCAACCTCACTGACATCACTTTATAAAGTAAATGCTGTCAGTGAAATGTTTCCTCACACATGTGCGCTGAAGCAGGATTATCGTTTAAGTGAATCTAATGTGAATGTTGGGTTCTGCTACTGATGTTCTCACATGTGGCTGGCAGAGTTACTCCCTGCACTCAGTAGGATCAGGTAACCTACATTTGGAATTGCTTATCAGCTGTACCTGAGGAGACAGCCCAGGGAGGTGTTGACATCAATGTGAAGCAGGGCAACCCCTATAGCTCTGTCACTTACCTGGTTTCTGGTAGGCAGCTTCCTGATGACTCAGGTGGCCGATCCCACTCATCCTAGGGGCAGATATAGCACCTATGCAGAAGAAAGGCCAGGTCTGCCACTGACCAGGACTAAGCAGCCTTTGGTCAGCTGAAGCTGCTGCAGTGGATTCACTATCTGATCAAATAACTGGGGAGGACTTGAAAGGGAAGGCTCAAAAACTTAAGCTTTGTCCCACATGTGTGCTACTAGCAGCCTATTTTGAAAGCAGTGCTTGGTTTTGTGCTTAGCAATAATAGCCTCATATATCTTGAGTTAATATAAATTGTTTTTTCTTTCCTCATAGAATTGTGTGGTTAATTTGTTTTTAAAATGCTGTACAGTAATTACTGTATTTAAATGAATCATCTGACAAACTGGTTCTTCATCAAACTTGTCACTTACTCTGCTATTTCTCTTTTAACCTGGACCTTACAATATATTCTAAGCTTGACTGTCGGTCATCAGCAGAACATGAGAGAAGTGAAACTTTACTAAATTGCTGGATTTCATTCAGGATACATGCATGAAACACTTCTGCATAGAGCAGACAGATTTTATCCGCTGGCTTGTTTGTGATGCAAATTTATGGACTTTTCAACTCTTCTACACATATATGGGCCAACAGAAAAATCAAGCTCAAATAGGTAGCAATTCAAACTTTTCACAATGCATCTATCCCAGACGTCACTCACAGTAAGCAATGATTTCCTCCATAAACTATCTCATGGACTTTGTTCATGGGCAGCAGGGCACTACTAGGTGCTTATTTTAGGGTTTAATCAGGAGAACATTCAGTCAAGTAAATATTTGTTGACTTGGAAGAATGACTTTTGTGGTCTCAGGACTTCCCCATCCTACTGGGGAGGGCAAGCACTAGCCTTCAGAGACTCTAAATGGCACCCTATTCATCTCCAGTTCAGCTGAACAAGATTTCCTGTGTAAAATTGTGAACTTCTTGACTATCTGTCCCATTCTTACTCAGATCTATCCCAAGTACCTGACCATCAAATTAAAGTGTGCAGACAAATTTCTCTCTAAGTGCTTTACTGCTATGTTAACATGTACAAAAGGAACCTGGAAAATATGCTGAAGGGATACCAACATATTGATTATCCAGCTGACTTCCACAGAGACCTCTCTGAAGATCTGAAGTGTATGTGATAGTGCATATACAGTTTTGATTAGTTTGCTTAGGAAATGCATCCATGCAAAACTTTTACTCTTTCCATCATTCCTTTCCTTCCGCTCCTTCCTCTGCCCAGTAAGCTTCTACTCCTTTTTAAAGGGAATCAAGCAAAAATTTGCAAAATTCTACCAATGAAGTATAAATAGTTCATAGATATTCGGTGATTAAAATTAATCTCTATTAAATAGGAAACTGATTAGAGAACTGGAAAAAGTTCTAGTCCTAGAATGAGAAAGTGCTTGTGTATGTATAGGTATGAAAGTTACCTCAAGGTGTTTAAAACGTAGAATCATAGAATCATAGAATAGCTAGGGTTGGAAAGGACCTTAAGATCATCTAGCTCCAACATCCCTGAAATGAAGTTGTTTTAATTAAAAAAAAAAAAAAATACAGGCATAGCATAATAATGATTTCCAAGACAGAGAATATCTTTTGCCACAATCAAATGCTAAGAGACTCATCTTATTGAAAGTTAGGAGAGATGGTGTTTGCCCTGTCTTATTAAATAATTGTCTCAGGCTGTCCATTATACTCAGTGACATCAACCTTGCCTTATGAAGCAATGTTCTGCTAATTCTTGTAGGGGCCCAAGCAAAACACAGCAGTTGTATCTTAATGGCCTAAGACAAAGCTGGCATTATAGCTCACTGAAAATACTTGTCTTTCTCAGGTGAAAGGAAGGAAAACAAATTTTGTTTAACTAGAAAATTAAAAAAGTTGTTGATATCATTACTGAAATGAGGAATTATAGGATCTGAAAGAACAGGCTTTAGATTTTTTTTCCTTCTGGTGATCCTATATTTTGCAAATCTCGAAAATCCTGCTGCATCTTAGCATTCCACATGAGGTTTTACGTTTGGTTCCAAAAGCAGCACTTAAACTTTTTCCATCTATTTCTGTGTGTCACAGTCTCCTGTAATCACCTTGTATGTTTTACGAGAAAGAAAAAACCAAGAAAGTCTTTGAGATTCTAATACATGCGTATTGTAAATGAGAAGGAGATACAGTGAGCAAGAAAATTGCTTAAGTTGGCAAATTGCTTAAGTCATGTTAAGATGTTGTTATGTATGGGCTTGAGAGATATAATATAATATAATGCTGCATATTCAAAAGTACCTAGAGATTACATTGCCAACTTAGGTTTGATAGCCTTCAGTGTTTTCATTGCTAAGTTAAAATTCAAAACAGGTTTTAATTCCACTGTGTTCCATTTCCTGATTGTCAGCTAATGACTGCACTATTCTTACACTGGTGACATCAAAATTGCAAGAGATTGCAGCACATTAGCTGAATATATTCTGATGCTCAGAAAATATAAAGCAATATCTAGGGCTCAAATTTCACATGGGGAAGTATAAAAATATGTAACTGAGAAATCCAAAGTATTCTCTAGTGACTTGCACTAAATGAGTAAATTATACTTGCAAAATCAAGTACAGAAGCTGGAGATTGCTGTTTAATGGAGCTATTTTTTTTTTTCAAATTAGCTGTGTTTATTATGCATTCATCAAATCCCAATGCTCCCAGACAGTCTGAATGTGTTGTTGGCATGATAGAGTCTCTAGAGGCTAGAGGGAGTAGACATCCCAGTGTAAGTGGGACAGCCTGTTGACTTGAAACACAGCCACCTACCCCATCTCAGAATATATGCCAAAGAAGTCCATTATGCTTCCAAAATTCATATTGGTTATTTACAGTCAGATTCAGATTGATTATTTGCAGGTTCTCTTCTAGAGGTATAATAGGAAGTTGGGAGCAATTGTACTATATCCAGCACTGTCCTTGCAAGGAGATGTTTAAACCAGTACCATGGTGGTGCTGGTAGATACTACACCACTGGAGACATCGTTCAACACTTCGGTGCAGAGGTGAAATCTTCTATCTGAACAAGTTCAGTTCATTCAGCAATGACCTTTGAAAAAGTAAAAATATTCACCTGTCCCTGAGCAAACTGAGAAATAACCAACAGTGATGCCTGAGGT
Organism: Psittacus erithacus; assembly: GCA_009867235.2. NCBI lineage: Eukaryota > Metazoa > Chordata > Aves > Psittaciformes > Psittacidae > Psittacus > Psittacus erithacus. The sequence continues at coordinate 16,166 of WYDI02025076.1, read as the reverse complement.
CTAGAAAAACACAAAGACCTACTAAGACACAGATCTCAAGTGGAAACTTGAAGTCCATTTCTACTCAAACCCCTAGCACACTTCTGAATATGGATCTTGTACTGCCAGGATTTGCAGAAACACTTCAAGTAAACATCTCCAACACATCCAAGTTTCATCTCCAAACATAGATTAGATTGGAGCAGGAGGAACAGGACCTATGAATATCACTACCTGAATTAGTTAAAAACTTGATAAAAGTTTTCAGAAGCATTTACAAATTTTACTTTGAAAGGCCCGAATAATAAACATGAATCATCTTTCACTGATGTTAGTCTAAGCAACATTCATAATATTGTGTTAATCTATGGGGACATTCTAGATAAAAAATAATGGTTGAATATGTTTTTGCTGTACTGCTTTGAACAGCAATTTCATGGACACTCAGATTATTATTGCTCATAATTTATTTTTCTCTTTATGCACAGCGATGAAGAGGTGAATAATACTTATCATTTATCTCTGTTTCAACAGGAGGGATATTTGAAACTGTGGAAAATGAACCTGTTAATATTGAAGAACTGGCTTTCAAGTTTGCAGTCACCAACATTAATAGAAACAGAACACTGATGCCTAATACCACATTAACCTATGACATCCAGAGAATTAACCTTTTTGATAGTTTTGAAGCCTCGAGAAGAGGTAGTTATCTCAATTACTACTCTCTACTACCTTTCCCCAGTCTGGTCTCCTTTTTTTGTTCCAATTGTAATAAGTGTATATGAATGGTAACATAAAATTCATCTTTCAAAGTTATTTGAACTAAGAATCAAGCTTGACTTGGACCTGTCATCTAGTTTCTGATAAAACACCTACATCCTCTCTCCATGCTAAGAGCCCCAGATGGAAGGTGACAAGTCCAACCCATTTTTCTTTCCAAAAAATAGATTTGCCACCTGGAATTCTGCAGAAAATGATCACAGACTAACAGGGACCACAGTGGGATGTCACAACCCATAATTAGAACACATACACAGATATCCATCATACTTAAAAATTTATTTCTATTGTACTTTAAAGAACAGAGGCTAGTTGTCTCCCTGTCCTGAAATATTAACACTTCAGTGGTTTAGAGATAGAAGTAAATTTCTCTGTCATAAACAACTAGAAGAATTGAAGTTGACAAATTTGGATTTTTTTTTTCCCTATTCTTTTATTCTCACAGGGAAAATTATGGCCTAATTTACTTGTATCTAAATTTTTTGCAGACCAAAATAGAAAGGGGGAAAAACTTACAACTTTCCTTGAACACTATGTATTCCTTTGCCTCTAGGAGGCAACCTTGAAGTTTGATTGAATTTTATACAGAGCAATCTAGTTCCTGGAATTCCATGGTGTGCACACAACTTCATGCAAACAAGTCTAACAAAAGACCCGTAAGTCACTAAGACTTTACAGATGTGATTTGCAGTTCACTGTGATATCTCTATGTATATATGGTATGTGGTACAAGATATTCTTGCTATAAGGCAAAAAATATGTCTGCTATGAAGGCAAATGAAGGCTGCAAAATAAACATGCTTCACATCATGGATCATTCTAGAATGCTGGTGATCGATCACCTTTCAAACATCTAAGTTACTCAATTCTTCTTATGGTACTTCAATTTCTTACTGAAGATAGGAAAAATGGAGAATGCTTTCAAAAAAAAATCAGAAAAAGGTTTAAATTGTGTTTATTGCATTTTTTTTTCAAGTATCAGGTATATGCTGGAACATTATGTGATGAAAAGTCAAGCATGCTGGATTTACAATCCTTATAATCAGGACTGAGACAGGACTTTAGATTCCCTGTAGAGCGAGAATCTTCTGTGACTATTGTGGAAGTATGTTCTCCATTTAATCTGTAGGAAGGAGTTCATTTCAAATATTTTTGTAAATTTATGTGCAAGGAATCCATGCTGACAGTAGTAATTTCTTCTTATAATGAATCATTGACATTATTTATGTAATTTGTACATTAAAACCTGGGATCCTTTAGGAAGGGTTCTGAATTAAACCTTGAAATCATGTGCATTTTATGCTGTCTGTAAAACGCTCAGTTGCAGAGGGAAAAGAGAAAATCATTGATTTTCTGTCATATTGTATTACTAACAGAAAGATAAATACTAATTTAAAAAATCTCATCTTGTTGTGGATGTTGGTATACTTAGTATTTCACCCAATCACACTAATTGCTGAATTTCCCATGAAGAACTAACTTACAAAGAGTACAGCATTGCAACTAAGCGCAGAGCTTGTCCCCAGCCCATAAACCTTATTAGAAACATTTGCAATGAGTTTTTCTAATGGAGAAAAATAATTAGTATTACTTCATCTTCTGTCTTTTAGCCTGAAAGCACATGGGAGGGAAAGAAAAATGAAAAGACACTTACAAGAGGGATCCTTTTGTCTGAGATATAGGCACAAGGAGAAAGATTTCTTTTGTTGATACTAGCATTTTACTGATTTGGAAAGGTATTAAAATGCTAGTGTGTGTTGATTCTTTGTTTCCTTTATCATTACTGAGGGCTTTAGGCTTTACTGCCTGTTTTGTAAACATAGATTATGGAGCACCATTAATCATAGTGCTCTACACTGTTATGTTCCTTCAGTAGCCTGAAATTAAAGCAGCTCACATTGGTAGAAGCTTGCCAGTCATGGAGGGAATACATATAGTGTTTTTTGTGGTTCCATAAAAGTATTTCCTGACACATTGCCATGAAACTTAATTCATGTGACGTCCCTTTGGCAAGCCCATACAGAGAAAACTCCTGGTTTCTCCAGAATAATGCCATTCTGAGAAAAACAGTTTAGGAATCACTGTGTCTGAAGGTAATAAGCAGAGAAGTTGTTGGGTTTTTTTATTTGTAGCGAGCAGGTTCTAGGATATAATGCTAATCAATAAAGCTGTTTTCAGGAACCATTTGCAAATCTCTGAATAATCTGGGGAAAAACATGGCTACCTATTATCAGTTTGAAACAATGGGGGTGAATGAAGAATAATCTCAGTAAACAGCGCACAAGTTCCTTGCTTTTGCCGACTAACATCTCCTTCCTCTTCCTTCCTCTCCCCTTCAGCGTGCGACCAGCTTGCTCTTGGTGTAGCTGCTCTGTTCGGACCTTCTCACAGCTCTTCTGTCAGTGCAGTGCAGTCCATTTGCAATGCACTTGAAGTCCCACATATTCAGACCCGATGGAAGCACCCTACAGTGGACAACAAAGATGCATTTTACATCAACCTCTACCCAGACTATGCAGCCATCAGCAGGGCAGTTTTGGATCTTGTACTATACTACAACTGGAAAATAGTAACAGTAGTATATGAAGACAGCACAGGTAAGTAGTACTGGTGCACTGCTGATCACGTACTTCTGTTAACACATGTATATGAATAAGTTCTGTGGGAGAGAGAGCCTGTGGTATTTTGGCATATTTACAGCAGTTTTCCCCAGAATATAGAAGAAAAACATCTGGTAAGTTGCAGCTATTCTTCTGCTGCTGTGGCTTTTGTGAAGCTGTTCACTTCATCAGACCTTAAAAAGCCATATTTTGCTTCCTATTTGTGGAACCAGCGAGGGGTTGATCTTAAAAGGACACATCTGCAATGCAAAAGTTGAAGCTGCAACATTTTTAATGGAATGACTACCTTATTTCTTGAAACTAGAGTCAATCCAGCTTGCCAGATAGACACTGAAGCCTGAATCTGAGTTACAATTCTTGTAAATGTTTCCAGTCTGGAACTCTTAACTCAGAGAAAATTATTCATTATTTTGTGAGAAGAACCTCCCCCTGGGGTACACAGTAGTCAGAGCTGTCCAGTGGTGTATCATGGACAATCAATACCTACAACACATCCCTTTTTGTTCACAGAACAACAACAAAAATATAATAATAAACTTGTTCCTGGGAACAGTGATTTTTTTTCTTTTTTTTTAATACACAGAGACTGTGGAAGACTGTCAATGTATACGGAACTCCAAGATGCAGTTGCATGTCTTTACATATCTAGGCTGTTACATACCTACCCCTGTAGCTAATAGCGTATATTGTGCCAACAACTACAATATTTCAAGCAGTGTCATTTCCCTCACTGGGGTGGGAAGATTGTTTCTGTGGAATGTATAGCTGCTGTGGTCATTGAGATTACTGTGCACCTAAACTGCTCTCAGGAGTCGTGTCCGGCAGGATTACACACCAAAATTTATTCCAGGCATGACTGCAGAGAGCATAATCTCTCCCACAGTTTAGACTTGGTCATGGATTAAGGGTCCATAAATCTGGCTTCACAAGAAAAGGTTTGCATGTAAACAAACCATTAAAAGCTCAGAGTGGTCTATAGCTCTCTTGTTAAAACAAAAAACACATTAAGTATAGCCTTCCCAGACACAAAATTACAGATAAGGGCATATTCTAAGCTGCAGAAAAGATTTTCTTGGAAACATTGTATCTTTAAAGATGAAGAAAATAGAGCCAACAAAAAATAAGACTTACACTGACAGTTATTTCACTGTGAACTCTCACCAGCATCCTTCAATGCTATATTTTTATGGTAAAAATAAAAAAGGTGTAGCTGAACCATTCGCATTTCTGGAAAATCTTGTTGTGCATTAGCAGTTATTGGTGCAAATTAAGCATTTCACTGTCAAACCCACTCTGAGGTTTGCATTCCCTTTTCTTTTTCCATTGCCTACAGAAGTGCTACACTTCCTAGAGCTCCTCAGATGTGCAAGTAACATTTAAATTGATTCTTTGATGGCATAAAACAAACCTGGATGAACCTGCCTAAGCCTTTCAAGGGAGTATGAAAAAAAACAAATAAAACCTTTTAAAATCATGTAAACACATATCTGAAAGATCAAATTCTGCTTTAAAAAAAAAAAAAAGGAAAAAAAAAAGAGCCAAACCTCAGTCATGAGGCTAAAAGTTCTTTGTACACAGTTGACAGCCCAGAAGCAGCATATTTCCTCGTGGATCCAAGAGGTAGGTCTTAGTGACAATGTTCTGCTCTCGTTGGACTCAGAGAGTACACTAGAAGGCTGGAGGTAGAAAAGAAAGAACAAGACAGGATGGGCTTAATGCAACGGTCTTCTTACATTTCCATTACAATGATATAGCTCAGCAGGATTTCTGCTGGACTCCAAAAATATATTAAATATACTCATAAGTAAACAAGTAGAGGTCCTTTCCAGCCTGCCCTATTATCATTATGGAATTAGCATTCTAGAACACTAAGCGCTGTGTATGTGCTTAGTTACAAAATTACTGATACTAAAGAGACTTCATTTGCAGAGATACTTACAACTTCGAGTAGGAAAGTAAACAGGTCAATTTTGATCAATATAAATACTTTTGCATTTAGGTTAAAGTGATGCCATTTAGCTCAACCTCTTTTTACTTATCTCATCTCTCATGTTTGAGACTGTTGCACCACAAGAAGAAAAAACATATTAACCTATTTTTATCTTAAAGACTAACTGTATGTGAAGAACAGCTTCATTCCTAAACGAACAACGAACTCATAGCTCTAACAGTGAACTTCCAATGATGCATACCCAGATTATTCAGGTTGAGATTAGCCCTGCTCGAGGTCAAGAGTCTATTTTGAAGTTTAAGTGTGGAAAACCCTGTTTTCATCATTCACATTACAGCATTGCTCCAAGCCCACAGTCAGCTCCATCACAGAGGCCACATACTGTGACAGTTTGCCAAGCTGTAGTTACCCACTTCCTGTAGTACAGTTTTCACTGCTGATGGACACATCAATCGACAGAAATGCAGTTGCAATTCTGGACTGAGAAATGTTACAAAAAAACTAGTTCATCTGAGTGAGCTCATGTTTCCAAACGATCCAAATTGCTTGTGCCTACCCTTCTGATCTCAAACACTATTTGCCATGCTTCCAGTTTTTATCATCCAAATGTTTTTCAGCAATAACCTTTTTCCAGTCAATGATTTTGGAGTTCATACAGAGACAGGAGCACTGCAAATGTCTGAACAGCTTAACTCCAGCCTTCACAGACCTCTGCTGTTTAATAAAGCTTTCTTAGAAACATATGTTTTTTGAGATTTGGCAAATGATTATTGTATAGCCTCACATTGTTCATGAGCAGCTTGTATGAAGACAGACACATCCCAGGGACAAGTTCTTTGCATCTGAGAAGCTACCTGTGTCAACAGCACTTGTTACACCAAACAAAGGCAGAGCTGTCTTCATTTGACAGCTTAACATTTCTTTTAATTTTAATTCTTCTGTAGTCCCAAATATTCATTCTTCAGCATTTTACCACCATATCAACTTTACTCGTCACTTGTCCACTGCTGACACGGGGGTTAAGCCAATCTATGCTATCTCACATGCCTTCTCTAATGTCAATGAAACATCATCACTTTTTCCAGTCTTCTAGAATTCATTCAGGGTTCCAACATTTATCGCATCATTTGCTGAGTTTAGTAATCTACTGAGTGGACCCTGTAGGATTGTCAGTGATAAGTAAATTTTATGTAAGCAGGTCTAGAAAACTGGCAACCAATAGTGCTAAAAATTGCAAATAGGAAGTACTCATCCTGTTTCTTATAAAATATCATTCTAATTATACCAAATGCACCATGTTAAACAACTTTACTGTCTCCTCCAAAGGGACCTACAGCAGTTATAAAGCTCTCATTTTGCTCCTAAAATACATTTACAAAATTTCTTGATGTTTCCTGAGTTGATCTGATCAGATTTTTACTCTCTTGTCTCTTAGACTTCAGTATGAATATGAATAATAAAGCAGGATCCAGCTGATTTTTATTTCTAATTGCTGTCCTTATAGTGCTATTGAAAGATGGACTTCCAGTCAAAGTCATCTCTGTTGATATCAAATTAATGGCTTCTGGTTATAGAATAAATATTTATTTAAACATCTCATAATTTGCCTGAAACTCCCATCCTGCTCCCTAATGCCTCTAGCTTTCCAGTGCTAGGAAAAAATGAGACTCATAAGCAAGCATATTTATTTTTCAAGTCGACACGGTGCTCCTTTTTTCTATATTAAGTATAACCTATTATGTTCAGAGTCCCCAGGCTATAATCAGCCTTTTTCTGATTATTAACTTGTCTTTATTTTTCATCAAGGTGTTAAAAAAGAGTTCATTTATATCAAGTGTGATGCCTTTGTGTAAGGCAAAAACTTACCTCCTGAAGTTTAAAGATGATCTAACTAAGCCTTGCAAGAGACTGCATGATACATCAAGCATGCATTTCCTAAACTTAGGTACCATAAATTATGGTTTATCTTTCCACATGCTAGAACTGAGTAGACATGCTGTTCCCTGGTTGAATTTAGGCATTTGTAATAGAACCCTTGCAATATCCCATTTCTGCACTTTTTCATTTGGTACATTGAACTGTAATGGACACATGACAGTCTGATATCAACTCCATCAAAATGAGTAACACTGCCATCAGTGCAGGTTTGACTCTGCTTTTGATTTATCTTCCCTGAATTCAATAATTTTAGCCTACCAGGAGCTGAGAAGGGCAACTACATCAAATTCCTCACCTTCTGTAAGAATCCTTGACTTTTCCCACTTGTTAGACTGCTCTCCCGGCATTTGTTTAAGGTTCAGAGGAATGAAATCTTTTCATATCAGTTCTATCAGTTTGCACAAAGCAGAATTTGAATTTGCTTTCTTTGAACTTGCTGTTACAAGAGACATTTAACTTGCTAACCCTAAAGCAATTTTCTTATAAAAAGGAGTTCTTTCTGGCAAAGCTTTTTTTCAATTTTAAGTCTGGATGAATTACCTATACTTTTTTTTTAATTAAAAAAAAAAAAAAAAGACAATACAGAAAATTCCCAACCCTGTTTCTGAAGGAAAAGTGGAGAGTGTTTAGATGTCTGGGTACAAGGCAGCAGAACATAGACAGTAGGTCAGGAAAGTCAATGAAACAAGTCTGGTTTCTGTCCTTATAGGTTTTGTTTGAAGGCCCTAAATTGAACCTTTCTTCTCAACAATACTGGCTAACACTCTCTCCAGGCCCTCCACAGTTCATGCTCAGCCACCACATCTTCTACTCAGCTGGACTGTGTATCTTTCCTACCCAAGTTCCTGCTCCAGCGCAGTCCTGAGTCGCTGTTCACATCATCCACTTTGCAGAGAGGATGCCAATGTCCATGATACATCATTTCTGTGCTGCTACTTCCTTCCCAACCTCATTGGCAGTCCATGCTGCCTCCTGCCTGTTGCAGGCTGAGCTCCAGATGGTCTCACCAAGTGTGGAAAAAGGGACTACCCTAAGCCCTGCACTTGCCCACTCTCCACAAGAGTCAAGCTAAGCACTTCATACTCAAGAGTCGTCCTATGTCAAGACTTGATGGCATCATGTTCAGGAGTTTGAGTCTGTTGAGCAGGAGGGAGAGCACTGATGGTTGTTAACCCTGTGCTATTAATGAGTTAGTTGATTCAGGAGTTTGCCTGGCCCTCTATATTAACTGCAGTTCTTTTCACTGCTTCTTTGTTCTTTTCACTGCTTCTTTGTTCTTTTCACTGCTTCTTTGTTTTCTTCAGTACACTATATCTAGGCTTTACCTTCAGTTCATGTGGCAATAGAAAGTAATGGGAAGAGTAAGGTTTGACTGAAGTTGACATATTAAGGCACACAGCATTTTCCTTCCCCCCAAAAGGAAATGGAGGCAGGCGGGCAACTTTTTTCCCTTTGCTTTTCATCATACTTGCACTTAAGTACTTTTTGTTGCTAGAAAGGTAAAACAGTACTCAGCTTGAGGCTCTATAAGATGCAAGATTCCCTTCATGCTGGACTCCTCCTCCCAAATCTCAGTTTTCCATTTCCATAGCCTCACCATGCATTGTAGTGGCCAAAACACTGCAGTCAAGGGCTGGACACTTGAGTGCATGGTACAGCCAAGCTACAGCTTTACAGCCAGATTACATAAATTCCCCTTTTTATTAGCCAGTGTTGGAATATGTGCCCCATTCTCATAATAATAAGCTCAAATTGTTTCATATTTACACAGGCTGGCTTCCAGCCAGATTCCAATCTCACAGCCTGTGCAGCAATTTACATTTGAATACTCATAGTGCTTAATATTTTATATTGATTGTTGATACTTGAAAACCTGCAAAGAGCAGACCAAGCACTGCAGGCGGAAGGGAAAGATTAGGTTTTTTCAAAACACATTGCCAACACTTGAATGAAAGCCAACAGCCCTCAACATAGCAATCACTCACTAACTTCAGAAGAAATACGGATGCTTCGTCTTGCCTTATCTGTACCATTGGACCAAGGTCATTTACACGTAAGACAAATATATACCCACTCACAGCAGGAGAGTGATGAGTTTTTAATATTAATAATTTGTTTGATTTTGTTCAAGAAGTGCTTCTTGCCTGTATCCTTTCTTTGTCTGTTCATATTTATAAGGCATCATTTTACTTTAACTCAGTGGAAGATCACAGTTTTTTCATAGGTAAATTGCATTCGTGGATGAGAAAGAAACTGTAATCACACACCTCAAAAAATTCTTAGCTATCTTACTCATCTTTCGGAGGCAGTACAAATGACATAGGAGTGCTGAATTAGCTAGTAGAATTGCACTGTGTTTAAACACTTGGACAAATCTTCAAGTGTTGTGGTCCACTGACTTTAAATAAGCTGTATAAATCTGTACCAGTGAAAGATATAGTCTTAGAAATCTTGTGCGCATAGATGAAAAGCTGGATCTCAGAGTATTTCAGTTCTTTATAAGATCTCATGCTGGCTGATTGACCTTATGCAAGTCACTATGCCTTCTTGCTTCTTCTCCCTAAACTGATGATAATAAAAATTTAAGGCTCTTCCTCTGGGGTATTGTAGTGTATGCTGAAATGAGGACATTGAGAGCCATATGTATGGCTATTAAGAAGAAATCTTGATAAGTGCCACTCAGGCTAACCAGTGGCTTCTATGTGAGCCACAATAGAGGTGCTGGCTATTGAACATTTTTCTTTCTCTACCTCCCCTCATCTGCTCATGCTTGACATTAGGCAGTGAAGTTAGTAAGAAGGTTTCTTGAATTCTGTGTTCTTGTTGTTTAATACTGAAATAATAATTAACTGCAAAGTCAGAAACATAATTTTCTTTTTTGCAATAAACTGTATCAATATAGCATCAATAGAATCATAGAATGATAGAATAGTTAGGGTTGGAAAGGACCTTAAGATCACATAATTCCAAGCCCCCTGCCATAGGCAGGGACACCTCACACTAAACCATGTCACCCAAGGCTCTGTCCAACATATCTTACATACAAACAATACAAACATACAAACGTATCTTTTAGTCAACCATTTAAAAATATATTTCAGAGTATTTAGGTGCTGAAGCCAAGTATAACCATGAAAAGGAAAATCTGTAATGATATCATTTAGGAGGCTGGCAAATATGAAGCTAACAACTACCCTTTGGGCATTTGAAATATGTTGGGACTGATAAGAGACCCTGTTTAAGTGACAATAAATACTTGTTGCACAGAATAATTAGTTATATAATTGCATATAATTTTTTCAGGTCTAATTCGCCTGCAAGAGCTCATCAAAGCCCCTTCTAGATACAACATTAAAATCAAAATCCGCCAATTGCCCTCTGGGAATAAAGACGCCAGGCCTTTACTCAAGGAGATGAAGAAGGGCAAGGAGTTCTACGTGATATTTGATTGCTCACATGAAACAGCAGCAGAAATCCTTAAGCAGGTAAGGGGGAAGGGGTGAAAAAGCATGGCATCCATTTTGTATCCTGAAAGTTGTCACCCTCTCTGTTTTTCATTTTCTGGGAAACACTGAAACTGAAAGCATTTACCAGTTAGGCCAAAGGCTTGTTAATGCCAGATACAGAAGCTGTTACAGAATGTGCAGCATCATCTCAGCGCTCCACAAGACTACACAGCTTCACAGAGCCATAAGGACCAGCAGCAGCAGAGAAACCCATCGGTATCCTGCAAAAGGAAATATGCATTTCCTTTTCATCCTTTAGTTTCTACTTGACTAGGAAGGTTGTTGCATTTATTTTAGCTTGTTGTGGTTTAATCAATAGAGCTTTTATGTCTTCCCCATAAAAAAATTAAAGAACGCATTTTGGACTGCTTAGGAAGCAGCTTACATTGAGTTATTGCCTCCACAGAGGCTGCACATCAGACTGAGTGCTGGCTATAGTAACAGCAGGGCACCGATCCATCATATACAAGAGCACAACTCTGCATTCACATTTCTGTAACAAAGCATGATTTGGTCTTCTGGCGCTACCTCATTGAATTTTGAACTGTGGTATAGCAAGAAGATGGAACGGAGACAGTATAGGAAGGAAAATGTATATACTTTAAAACAGGAAGATGGGCTATTGTGCAGGGGTTGACATTGTCCTGACCTAAGCATGAGAGTTGGACAGCCACACAAGGCAAGGATGAACACCACAAAGCCTGATGTTAATGGGCTGGGACATTACCAGAGGCACACGCAGAGTAGTGTAAGTTAGAATTTACTGTTGTCACTTGTGATATATTTCTAGAAAATCAAAGTCTAAAGCACTGGCTCCTGCAATTCATAGAAAGAAAGACAATAATTCTGAGCAAGTAGTATAATGTGAATGTCATTCCCTTTTTACTACAATTTTAGATATGAGGGGTTGTTGTTTTCACTGTAAATTTGCCTGATGGGAGACACTGATCCCTGAAGACCACTAGAGAGGTTCCACTGATCTAAATGCACTATGGGCTGTCCCATAAAGGTTAAAACCTATGTTGTCATCCCAGAATATTTTGCTGAAATATTAAAGTTACACAGAGTAGCAGTCTGTGATAACTAAGTAAGGCAGCTTATTGGTCCCATTAGTCTGCAGAGCCTGAAACCATCCTCTCCAGAATGCAGAATCTTGGTCTTGTGAATATAGACTTGCAGGGTGGTGTCCTAAATTGGATGCAATACAGCTGAGAGAAGCACACAAGTTCTCATGGGCTAATAGGGTTAGATCTACTGCTGTCAGGAAAGTTATCTGTACTAAATTGTAGTATTTTCTTGGTGCAAGTGGTGTATTTAAGCTACAGCAAAGCCAGAAGCAAGCATGATGTTGGGAATATGAAGGAAGAGCAAGGGGGGAGCGCACAAACACATAGCCATCTCTTGCATGATGGGGCATGCCCTGTAGCAAACAGCTTTAACTGGACATAGGGTGTACAGGAGAGCTGCTATCCTCTCACATTGCTCCCTGTAGGGCTGTCCAAAGGCATTAAAACATGACAGCAGGAATGAGCTGCTCCAAAATGAAATTTGTGGGGGAAGAGCTAAACTGACAACACAAATTTGCAAGGATGTGCAAGAAAGAAGTACAGATGTCTGGCACACTGCAGGAGGCACAAAGCTTCAGATATACAAGGCTGAGTATGAAAAAATAAATAAACAAAATAACCTTAGTGTCAAAGAAAGAAGAGGAAGTGCTAAAAGATGCCCTGCTAAGACTGGGCAAAGTAGCAGAACAGTTTGTGTGGGAAATGGATCAGGGAGACAATTGACAGGCTGCAGATGCAGATAATGCTCTCCAGTGCCTTAAGAACTCAGAGAACGATGGTGAATGGCAGTGTGGGAGGAAACAGGAAAATTAAGAGAGGCACACAGAGCTGTGGAAAAGGAAGCAACGTAAATATAGGCTAGAAAGAAAGGGAAAATGGCTTTCATAAGAGATAGTTCTCTGGCCGAATCTAGATGCTGGTGGCAGTAACTCGGGTGTTGAAGTTCCTCACTGACAAAGGCAGCTGTGAAATGTGGAGGCATTGAGGGCTCTGAATTCATGTGGGTCTCATCTGATTGTAGGTTAGCTACATGAAGTACCATGGTTCACATTCTCATCACTGCACACACAAACCCCTATATAATTTTACACTGAATGAAAACAAGGTGTTAAAAAGAATACTATGTAAATTATTGTAAGAAAACTGCAATATTCGTAGAGAATATTTTTGAAATTGTAGATGATCCAATAGATATCTCAGGAAAAATACATATCATTGTTTAGTTATATGAGATTTCTAATAGGAGTAGGAATCAGAGCCAGCAGTCACCTAAACTTGTCCCCAAAGCAACAGTTCCTTGTCTGCTTACTGTATTTATAATAATCTAGTAGATGCTTAGTAACCTACACAGAAGAAGATAAAGAAAGTGGAGATTTGTAGGGGGTTGGGTTCCAGTGGGTATTTTACAGATTAAAAATGCAGCAGGGTCACACAGGGACACACCCACAGTTACTTATGCTCAGTTCTTGTGTCCCATTCACCCTCCAAGCCTGCCCTTCTTTTAGCAGTGCCTGTGCCACTGGGACTGGCAGCAGCAGCAATGGCTCTGCAAGCAGCTGCCACTTGTGCCACCGCTTAGGGGACACTGGCTGTGGCATGGCTTGTTTCCCAGGAAGGGAGGGCAAAGGATGCCCAAAAGCTCTTTCTTGGAGCAAAAACATTAGCCCATCCAGAATTATGTCCTGAAAGAGCTGGCATATGGAGCTGTAATTGGCAGTATGGAGCTACCTGACCCAGTCGTGTTACCAAGCTGTGGAACCAGGGGAGGTGACCTCTTCACTTCCCTCCTTCAACCTTTTGTTTATAAATTCACACAAAAGATTTCTTCCCCTAAATGGGACTGTCTTGCTTATTTATAGCTTCAACTAAAGAACCACTGAGTCACACTTCTTCATTGTGCACAAGAAAAAGCAAATCAATAACCTAATTTAAACAAAATATAAAGCCTTCACAAAGCTGAATAATCTATTCCCTAAACTCACACATTTCTCCTTCTCTGTGACATGCTGCACAGGCTTTCACAGTCCCCAGCCAGCTTAATGAGGCCTGGCCCTTTCATCACCCAGATCTGGAAGGAACAAAAGGAAATTGTGCTTATTAATTGCTGTCTTTTCCAACAGTCACTTTGAATTTTCTCTCCATATTCCCTTATGAGGGTTGGTAACCTCATGTGACTGGTGCATGGCGGCTAAGGGAGTTTTCCAGCTTCTGTTGCCTGTACCAGGTAACCACATAAACCAACAGCTCTTATGCCCAAAGTGACCCACTCCAAAAGGATCAAGATATTCCAAACTTACTTGACCTGGAAGGTTATGCTAGCTGGGTTTTCAAACAAGATGTACCCACCAGCAGAGCTGAGGGAAAAAGTTGCAGCTGCTCTGCATCTCCCATAACCTACTTTGAAAATCTTATCTGCTGGAGCTTTAATGCTCATGAAGTCTGAACAAATGATCTGACAAGTAGCAAGATCTTGTAGAGCATTATCAAAACACAGGAGCTAAGTTCAGCTGTGGCTTCTTTGGGTAAAATTGTGATGTCCAAATTTCTGCTGAGTTTAAACTCTGTAGGAACCTACCTGTTTGACTTCAGTATTGCCTACCCTGCTCTGTTCTGAGGGTGCCTAGCATCTCTTTCCTTTCCAAGCCTGGAAATACTCATCCCTGGCAGAGAAAATGAGGACCAAACTTGCCTAAGACCAACATTACTCAGTTCCTTACACAAGGAAGTGGGGAAAAAGCTGATGGTTACAACATTTACCTGAAATATTTTGTGGACAGAGATATGGCACTCTGTCGAGACCAGGGAAGCAATCCCACAAGTCACTTAAATCTAGCAGTTGCAAACTGCAATCAGTTTTATGCACGGATCTTCCAATATATCCTGCACATACTGTATTTAGTTTGATACTGCCTTTTTGTATGAGGAACTTAGTTCAAGAGGTTAGGTTGTTCCAGTTAACCTTCAATTTATTCTTTTAACACTCCAAGAATTGATTTTACTGGTAGGCAAATTCTTTAAAAAGCTTTATGAAATGCACTGTATATTAAGCAGGTTTAGGACATTCACAGAGCACTTTGTAGAATTCTATGTTCACTTTCCCTATGTGACAAATGAAGAGCAAAATAATTCAGTTCCTGCAGAAGTATGAAAACTAAGTGTCACCATAATATACTTTTGAGCTACAGTAATGAATGTGAGAAAATAAACTTCAGTTCCTGAGTATGTTCCTTCTAGTAACTTGACAGATAGGCTGAAGCCCACTCTCAGCTAAGAAAAGACAGGATTAGCCCTGTTCTCACTGCCTCTGGAGAAATACCAGCGGCAGATCCTCTAAGCCCCAGGGTGAGAAACAGAGACATGCTCACCTGTTTCTCCTCTCTTACTTATCTTAAAAAGGGGTTGTTGATAGGGGAGCATCCTCTTCTGACTACCTGGTTACTGCTGAATGGTATTAGATTGTGAGAGCATTGGTCCCTAGGGCATGCGTGTGTCCACAGAACTAAGTGTGGCCATTGCCTTGGAAGCTTTATCCTGAGATTAGAAGATACAGCAGCATGGACTATAAATGAAAGTACAGTCTTTTGGTATCCTTGCTGTTTAACTTCATAGTTGCACTATGCCAAGACCTCTGCTTCTCTGTTCTTACTAGCTGTGCTGTCTACATGAAAATGAAACTAGTTGAATAAACTCGGTGCAATGCCATCCATCCTACATCTTGCGCATGTAGTTGTTCTTTGCTTCCTTGGAAGATTCACTGTGTGGTTCAAATGCAAGTAAACTGTCTAACTGAAAGAGTGCTTTCAGTATTGGTGCTGTGATATGAGATCCATGCTGGAGTTTGAAAGGCAATGCTGCTGCCCTAACCCCCTGGGATCTCTTCAGGAAACAGAAAGAGCCAGCCACAGCGCTAGCTCAATACATTAGTCCTGCCCTATTGCTATGGTGCTTGCTTCCAGCTGGACTCCAATACTACCAAATTGTTTACAAAATATATCTTGTTTCTTGACATGGCTCATGTCCATGTTGGAAAAACTATATACTACTGCAGCTGCACGGCTGCTGTGACTGAGATGCAGGTTTCCAGTGTGTTAAACCATGTTCAAGTAAAGCTGTCTACGTAGAATCCAGGGAAGACCCATAAGCACAAT
The DNA here is from genome assembly GCA_009867235.2 of Psittacus erithacus. NCBI lineage: Eukaryota > Metazoa > Chordata > Aves > Psittaciformes > Psittacidae > Psittacus > Psittacus erithacus. The sequence goes on along the minus strand of WYDI02025076.1, from coordinate 176 downwards.
ATCAACCTTTTATACAATCATAGAATCATAGAACAGTAGGACCTTAAGATCATCTACTTCCAACCCCCCTGCCATAGGCAGGGGACACCACACACTAAACCATGTCACCCAAGGCTCCATCCAACCTGGCCTTGAACACCGCCAGGGATGCAGCATTCACAACTTCTTTGGGCAAC
>WYDI02025075.1:0-11858 GCA_009867235.2 Psittacus erithacus | reverse complement strand
TTCTTCCTACCTTTCCAGTTACCCTCCCCACCCTTCCCGCCCTCCCTGCCTTTCTCCCCCTTTTTCCTGACCTCCATCCCCTCCTGCATCTGCACCCCCAGATCCCCTACTCCATGGCAGAGGCACTGAGTGCCAGCACCCCGGAGGGGGTGTCTCACAGAGGATGTGGGGGTCTCAGCCATCCCTTTGTCCGTCCTGCTCCCGTCCCTTTGTCCGCTGCCATCTGTGCTCCGCAGGCGCCGGCAGCTCTGGATGAGGCCCAGGCCTGGCAGGGCTGAGCGAGGGGGTGACCAGGCACCTCCTCCGCCCCCCCCCCGCCACTGCTGCCAGGGTCACCCAAGGACAAATGCTCTGGCTCAGCCTCCCGGGCCAGCTGCAGGCTGGGACGTGGCAGCGGGTGCATGGTGTGACCCCCCCGCTGCCCTGCGGGACATCTGCAGCCAGGACCTTCCCGGGGCTCAGCGTGGGAAGGAGGAGCTGGCTGAGAGCAGGATGAGACCCAGCAAACTCAGCTCATGCCCTTGTAGCACCGCTGCTGTCCAGGGAAGGGGGGGATTGTAGGGAGCATGGCAGAGGGGTCTGGTGCTCCCGGCGTGCTGGCTGAGCTGGGATTTAGCTGGAACACAGAGTGTTTCTCTGGGGATTATCTAAAGGAGGTTACACAAGCAGCGCTGGTCCGGGTTTTATGTAAGGGCCATGGAGCCGCTGTGGGGTGGGGGGTGCTGGGGGTCTTGCAGGGAGAGACTGCAAAATGACACACACACCCCCCTCTGTAGCTGCTGCCACGCAGCACTTGGGCTCCCTCGGGTCTCCAGGGGTCTCCATGCCTTGACCAGGACTGGAGACCCTTGGAAACCAGGAGCAGGAGCATCATTTCGGGCCCTACTGATGCTCCCCGGAGGGAAGGGCCAGGCAGAGGCATGGCGGGGGGGGGGGGGGGCTGTCCTGGCTTAACACCACAGCAGGGGGCCCTGCGCCAGCCCCAGGGGTAACTGAGGCAGCGGTGCTGAGCCCTCTCCTATCTCCTGTGCTGTCACTGACAGAGCTGGAGGAGGAAACCTGCTGCCCTCCCCGGGGTGAGGGGGTCGTAGCAGCCCCCAGCACCTTCCAGCTGCGGCACCTGCACCCTGCACCAGTCCCTGTGCCCATCGGTACTGCAGCACAGAGCCAGGGCTCTTGAGCACCCCGGGGGGCACCCAGCCTGCATGGACACCCCCCGGGGACAGTCTCTATGGGGCTGGTGGCACTGTGCCGGGATCCATAATTCAATGGGTGGCTTCAGGCCAGGGGCCGGGAACGTGAACAGCCCTCACCCTGCCTCAGGGCACAGACTTTGCTCTTTCCAGCAGAGATGGGATCGACCTGTTTGGGCCCCTGCATGCACTGAACCCCACAGTCTCATGTCAGGACCCCTCTATCATCCCCCAACCCATCATTTGGGGGTGCAGAGAGTGCGAGGCTGTCCCTCACCCATGAGGCTGGGGGGCTCCCAGCCTTCTTTCACCTTGCCAATACAACTGAAGCACTTGTTGGGTGGTGGATTTGGGCTGTCTCCCCCACAAACGCATCCCTTGGAGGTGGGAAGGAGAAGGCCGCCATTTTAGAGTGGGCCAGCAGGCCCCAGGCAGCCCTCACATGGCGGCGAGAGCAGTTTGGAGGAGGCAGCCAGAAATGTGCTGGCAAGATCACCCAGCCCCACCACGGGGGGTCCTGAGCCCATAGCCCCCCTCCTGGCACCCACAGCCCTCCTTCTGCGGGGACATAAGGGGTGCCAGGCGGGGACAGCTCTGCTGGCAGACCTCAGAGGTTCTGAGAGCCCCCAGGTGCTCCTGGGGTGCCATAGCTGCAATCGAGGGGCTCGGCTTGGGGGATGCTCCCTTAGGATCAGGGTCAGGGGATGATGCTCGTGGAAGGATGTGGGGGACACTCGGGGGGGGTATCCCAGGGCAAGCGAGTGGCCCTGTCGGGTGCCTGGGGGCTATAGAGGATGCGCTGCGGTGGCTTTAGGGGGAGCAAAGGGCTGTGGCAACTGTCCTGGCAGAGCAAAGGTCCATGTGGGGCAACTGGGGGTGAGGAAAGGTCCGTGTGGGGCATCATGGGGTGAGCAGGGGCCATGTGGGGTATCTGGGGGAGAACAAAGGGCCATGTGGGGCATTTGGGCCAAGCAGTCATGGGAGGTCCCACGGGCCCTGTGGAGGCCGCCAGCTCTGGTGGGGTTCTAATGCCGGATCCCCCCTCGGGGAGCAAGCAGGGACCGGGGCGCCCCGAGGCAGCGTGAGGGAGGTCACAGGGCTGCAGCCACCGCCCCACGCCTTGGCCCGGCTCCATCGCTAACGGCTTCCAGAGCCGCCGCCACGGTTGTTGTTGTAAGAGGTGAGGAGGGGCCATGTCTGGCAGCGTGGTGCCCATGAGTGCGGCAGGGCAAGGGGGGGGGCTCGGCCACCCCATGCCTGTGCCCCCCCATGCGCTTGGGCGTGCATCGGCCTTCAGAACGAGGGGAGCGGAAGGGAAATGGAGAGAAGGAATTGGGAGGAAACCCCTCCCGATGCAGCGCCGCGGGAATCGCTGCTCCCTAAAATGGCTGCCCTGGGGAAGCCGCAGGCGTGGGCAATGGCGGGCACGGGGCTGGCTGGCACTGGGCCGCGGCGCTGGTGTGGGATGGCTGCCAGCGGGGAAGGGGCTGCCAGGCCCGAGCAGGCAGCAGTGGCGGAGGAGCCTCGGGAACCAGGGAGGGAGACAAAATGGCGGCGCTTGGCATTGGTGTCCAGCAGCCCCCCGCATGTGGGGTGGGAGCAGAGTGTGTGTGTGTGTGAGAGGGGCTGTGGGGCACGGGGTGAGAGGGGCAGGGAAGACTGGGGAAGGAAAGGGAAAACTGGGGAAGGAAAGGGAAAACCGGGCAAAGCCCAGCCAAGGCGCAGCGGGCGGGCTGGCAGCCACGGCCGGGCTGTTTTGACGGTGTCGTGGCCCTTTCCTGGCATCAGCCAAAGCTGGGGAAGAGGAACGCCGGAGGCCTGTGGGTGGGAGGAGGAGGAGGAGGATTGGAGAGGCGGGATGGAGGGTGAGGAGAGAGGGAAATGTGTGGCAGAAAGTTATGAAAGGGATCTGGGGGCTGGCGGGTCCCCTGCACTGGGAAGGAAGGATGCTCACAGTAAGGCACGGGGAGCCAGAGGGCACATTGGCCATGCCGTGCTGCACCATGCCATGCTGTGTCATGCCGGGGTGTGCCAGCGCTGCTGATCTCAGCGTCTGAGAGAGCTTTCTTATATCTAAAGCTAAAAGGGTGTTCAAGGAGTAGGAGCAGGCACTGCCTCATGTCCTGCTGCCCTCTGAGGGGCTCGAAGGAGGCAGAGCAAGGTGCTGTGAGGTGACAGAGGCGATGCCTGGCAGTGGCAGCACTGCCTGAGCTGGGTGACAGCAGCAGGAGGGAGGAGCAGAGACGGGAGCAAGGCCAGGCAGCTGTCACTGCCTCAGGGCAGGACAAGGACTGTGGGTTCCCCTCACATGGCAGCACAAGAGTGTCCCTGTTCCTGTCCCTGTTCCTGCCCATAGCAAGGGATGCCTATGGTGGCTCTTCCCTGGTGGCTGGGGACATGCCAGCTTGGCCCTGGGCCTTCTGCCAGACCATGCCTCAGTTTCCCCACACCATAGAGCAGTGGGGGGGCTGCCGGCACAGGGAACACGCTGGCGTACCCCAGGTTTGCACCGGTGCCTCATCCTGGTGGTATTTTTCCCTCTCACAGATGCAGAGCAGAGCAGCAGCCCCCGGACGGGCATTGGCTCGGACCAGGAGGACAGCAAACCCATCACGCTGGGTGAGAGCAGGGCTCAAGGGGCGGCATTACAGCGGCTTTGGAGATGCTGGGGTGCTCTCAAGCTTTACCACAAGACAGTGTGGAGCAGGAGGGGTGCTTCTGCCCTGTCCTGCCCCCCATCCACAGAGCTCCCTACTCTCTTCCCACGCAGATTCCACAGACTTCCAGGAAAGCTTTGTCACCTCGGGGGTGTTCAGCGTCACTGAGCTCATCCAGGTGTCCCGAAGTGAGTGCCACCATCATGCCACCAATCCCCCCCAGGCTGCCTGGGACCAGCAGCATCCCAACTGTTCCCCATCCCAGATGTGGGCTGACCCCTGCCCCGATCCCCTGATCCCTCTCTGTCCCTGCAGCACCGGTGGTGACAGGCACGGGTCCAAACTTCTCTCTTGGGGAGCTTCAGGGCCACCTGGCCTATGACCTGAACCCCTCCAGCACTGGCATGCGGAGGACACTGCCCAGCACCTCTTCCAGCGGGTACGTGATCTTGGGACCATGCTGGCATGGTACTGGGTGATGCTGGGGCAATGCTGGGGTGATGCCAGGGTGAACCCACAGGCCACTGCCCATCTCACTGTGGTGGAGGCAGAGGGCGGGTTGTGTCCTGCTGCGGGCTGGAGCTGATTTCCTCCCCTACCCACCCAGGAGCAAACGGCACAAGTCGGGGTCCATGGAGGATGACATCGACACCAGCCCGGGGGGCGAGTACTACACCTCCTCCAACTCCCCCACCAGCAGCAGCCGCAACTGGACAGAAGACATGGAAGGGGGTAAGTGCTTCCCTATAGGCACCTCCCTATAGGCGCCCCCCTCTTGCTACGGGGCCCCCCAGCCATGTCACTACTGTCTGTCCTCCCCTTTGAGAGCCTGGGGTTGCTTTAGGGTGCTCAGGTCAAAGCATGAGCTGGCTGGAGGGTCCATGGGGTTGCTGTAGAGCACCCCACCAAGACACAGGCTCTCTATAGGGTCAGCCCAGTGCCCCAGCCCCACACGAGCCTCTCCCAGCCCCATGGCGGCTGCTTCTGCTGCGGGCAGCAGCTCTCCTGCTTTCTCGGCATTTTTTCTGGGTTTTTTTTTCTTCTGTTTTTTTTTTTCCTTTCCTGTCTAGACAGCCCCAATTAGCTGTTCATTAAGAAAAAGGGGGGGGCTGGGCTAATTAAAGCTATCCTGCGGGGCTGGCAAGGCAGCTCCCACACCCTGGGGTGCCTTTGCAGGCCAGGGAGCGCTCATCTTCCCCCCTCTTCGGCTCTTATCCTGCTTCCCTGCACCCCAAACAGTGGGGCAGAATCCATCCCAGCCCTCCCAGCCCTGGCAGAGCCTGGAGGGTGCCTGGCGTTAGGGACTGGAGGCAATTTGGGGAGAGCGAGTCCTGCCCCAGAAGGGTGCCCCATAGGTGCTGGGGATAGTGACCCAGCCTGCACCACCACTGTGCCCATGGGGCTGGTGGGTCCTCAGGGAGATGTCACCCCCTGCCCAAAGCATTGCTTGAGGGTATGCATGGCAGGTTGGACTGTGCAGGAGTGCTCCTGTCCCCTGCTGGTGGCCTGATCCGGGGCAGGAGGGAAGGGGGCAGCAATCCCATACGGGATGTTCCAGGAAATCCTCCTAAACACCAGCTGAGAAGAGGCTAAACCCATTACCAGGCCTTGGCCAAATGGCCAGAGCTAAAGCCACAGTGATGGGGGAGGGTGAGAGGCACCCACCGTCCCCTCCTGCTCTGCCCCAGCTTCCAGCACTGCCGGAACCCCAGCCCAAGGGGTCCAGTGGGGCACCCATGGGAGCCCCCAGTTTTGCCCCCTGGGTAGGCACCCACGCATGCAAACACAAGTGTGCACACAGGCATAGAGGTACACAAATGCCCATGCACGTGCCTGCACATGCTACATGTGTTTATGTGCACACCTGTGGTAGGCCCATAGAGCTGCTCATATCCATGCACACCCTCAATCATGTGCACACACATGTGCACTCGTGCCAAGCCTGTCCTCAGGGTGTCCCTCACCCCAGGATCGAGCCGGGTGCTAGGCTCTGACACTGCACCCTGCTTTGCCTCAGGCATCTCCCCCACTGTGAAGAAGACAGAGATGGACAAGTCCCCCTTCAACAGCCCATCACCCCAGGACTCCTCGCCTCGTCTGAGCAGCTTCACGCAGCACCACCGTCCTGTCATCGCAGTGCACAGCGGTGAGTGTCCTGGCAGGGTAACCAAGGCATGGAGCCAGTGGGTGAGCAGTGTGGGGCTGGGGCAGCTGCTGGCTTCTGGTGACACTGGGTGGTCCCCCTCTTTCTGTTGTCGCCTGCAGGTATCGCTCGAAGCCCGCACCCATCATCTGCGCTGCATTTCCCCACCACCTCCATCCTCCCACAAACGGCCTCCACCTACTTCCCCCACACGGCCATTCGGTACCCGCCTCATCTCAACCCGCAGGACCCACTGAAAGATCTCGTCTCACTGGCCTGTGACCCGTCCAACCAGCAGCCCGGACCGGTAAGGATGCGGCCCTGTCTTTGCATTCCATCACTGAGCTCGCCGTGGGGCACTGGGGTCTGCTGCATCCCCTTGATTGCGGTGATGTGTGAATGCCCCATCCTTGGCAGTGTTCAATGCCAGGTTGGATGGGGCTTGGAGCAAGCTGCTGCAGTGGAAGGTGTCCCTGCCCGTGGCAGGAGGCTGGATCTGAAAGAGCTTTACGGTCCCTTCCAACACAAACCATTCCATGATTTTATGATTGTCTGCCACCATTGCCGTCGCCACCACCGCAGCTGGGGGTCAGGGTGCTCTGGTGGCACTTTGGTGCCAGCACCCAGCCTGGTAGGGTGTTGGACAGGGCTGGGCAGCCATGCATTGATTTAGGAGCGCTGCTGCAGCTGATCGGTGTTGATAGCTCTGTTCTCTGGTGATGGAGGGGAGACAGGGCAGTGGGTGCTGGGGCTGAGCCATCGGCTGGGGCTGGGGGTGTCTGTGGGAGCAGGGGACATGAGACCATTGCCAAAGAGCCACCGTCTGCCAGCATGCCAGGGGACTGATGGGCTCTGTGTCCCCTGGTTCTGGCTGGTGACCCATCAGACCTGTCCCCACTGTGCCATGTCCCCATCGGGTGGCAGGGCCGCACTGAGCTGCTGTGTACTGTCCCTCATCCCAGCACACCCAGCACTCAGCACATCCAGCACCCCATGCACCCCACATGCCACATATCCAGCACCCCCCATAAAGCACAAAGTGCACCCAGCAGCCAGTGCCTGCAGCAACCAGTGCACCCAGCACCCCGCACACCCAGCACCCAGCACACATACTACCCTGCACACCTAGCACCCAGTGCCCCAACATGCCATGCACCCATCACCTCACTCATCCTGCACTCTGCACACCCACCCTGTGCTCCCTTTGTGCCTGCAACCAGGGCCTAGGAGTGGCTGCATCCCCACCCCCTGACTTCCTGTGCCCCCATTCTGCCCCACAGCCGCAGAGGGTCTGGAGGAGCTTGTCTGAACTCTGCCCAGCCCCTGGTGAGGCCTGATGGCAGGATGAGAGGCACATCTGCTCTTCTCCACATGCAGCAGCTCAGTGACAGGGCTAGCAGAGACTGGGTCAGGAATAGGGGGGAGCTGGTACAGGAGCCTTCGATACCACCATGGGGTGCCCCATCCCCTCACAGCGCCCTGGCTCCGGCATGCGCCGCCATGGGGTGGAGGATGTGGGCCCTCCCAAAGCGCACCCTGAGCCCCCTGCTTCTCACCCCTTCATCATTCCCCTGTGGCTGGTGCCGACCGTTCAGGGCTGCTCTGAGACTCATCAAACTTGTGCCAGCAGTGAGGGATGCTCTGTGCGGGTGCCAACCGGCACCAGGCGCTCCCGGGCCGGCTTTTGCTGGTGCTGCCCGTGCTTCCTAATGGCTTGTGGTGTTTGTTTTTCTGTCTGTGTTGTGTCCCCAGTTAAATGGAAGTGGTCAAGTGAAAGTGCCCAGCCACTACTTGCCCCCGCAGATGCTGGCGCCGCCACCTCCCCCTGGCATGCCCCGCTTGGCCGTCTCTCCTGACACCAAACCCACCACGACAACTACCGAGGGAGGGACGACCTCGCCGACATCACCCAGTAAGCACCCCGCGGCGCCCACCCCTCTCCCCGGCCCGGCTGGCCCCCTCCTCTTGCAGCCTCCCCAAAGTGTGTTCCCCCCCTTGTCCCCGGTGCTGCTGGGGGGGACGTTGGCGGAGGTGGGCTCCCCGCAGCCGGTGAGAGGGCGGCAGCTGGCACGCGATGAGTTTGCTGGGTCTCAGGCAGGTCGGAGCGGGCAGGGTTTGGGCAGGAGGCTCTTGTGTGTCCCCACCAAGATGGGGGGGCTCTGCACTGGTCCCAGGGACCGGATGGAACCCCGTGTCATTCTGAGCCGACGCCCTGCCCAAACCCCACCCGGCACAGGCAGGGCTTGCGAAGGGAGGCAGTTGCCTCTCCGTGCCTTAGAACGCGGTGGTGCTGCTGGTGAGGCAGGGACCAGCTGAATGGCTGCAGTGCTGAAAGGGTGCAGGCTGTGCTGCATGGGGCTGCCGTTCTCACTGTGCCACCAAGGTCCCCAGCGTTGGGTCCCTCATTTGATCAGGGGCTGTGAAGCGGCATGGGTGCAGGGCACCCAAAGAGCCCCTGGGGGACACTTCGTTAGTGGCGGTCGCTGACAAACTCATCCTTTAGATGGCCTCAGTGCCCTGGCCAGGAGAAGTTTGGGGTCACAAAGGGGAGACGTTGGTGTCACCCCTGGCCTGGCATCAGGGCATGTGCTATAGTGGTGGGACACTGCTACCATCACCATGGTGTGCCATCACCATGATTGATGAGAATGTCCCTGTCCCCATCCTGCTGTATCCATGGGACTCCTGGTACCCAGAGAGGCTGCCACGTCCCCGGAGACAGGCCACAGCCGGATGCCGTTGGTATGGAGGTTACGTGGCATGGCTTGGAGGGGAGAGCTCTGGGTGGTGTGGCCCAGCCAGTGACGGGACCATGTCCACAGGGAGGAACTGGGCAGTGCCAGTCTCCTCTTGGTTCAGGGAAGTATGCACACTGAGTGTCCTGAAGGAGCACAGGGGCCAGCTGGCTCTGAGCACCACCCCGCTACTGATGGGTCTCAGGAGCTCAGCAGGGCTGGGGGTCCAACTGCTGGACCCCTACCTAGCTGGGGTTGGAGGTGGTAATGGGGTGATGTGGCCAAGTGGAGCTGATGGCTCCTGTTGCGCTTGCCCCACAGCGCTGCGCTGGCACCCTAAGGGTGCCCCCAGCCTGCCATCACCACAAAGCCACCCCTCCAGAGGGCATAGGCACAGTAGGCACAGCATCCCTGACCTCCACTTACTGCCAGGACACCACCAGGGACATTGCCCTGCTGCCGGCTCCATGTGCCTGGGATGCCTGTCCCAGCAGTGCCAGGCAGTGGCAGGACAATGGCGATGCCACCGGCAGCCCCGTTAATGAGCTCTCGTTTGTTCCCCAGCCTACTCTGCACCAGGCACGCCCCCTGCGAACCGTTCCTTCGTGGGATTAGGACCAAGGGATCCTGGGAGTATCTATCAGGCACAGGTGAGAGCGGGGATGCTGCTGGGGGGATCCTCCTGCCTTCATCCTGGGCATCACCGTCGTGGCATCGCCGTTGTGGGCATTGCTGTTGTGGGCACAGCCATTGCAGGGATCACTACTGTGGGTATCTCCACTATGGCATTGCTGCAGTGGTGGGCATCGGCGCTGTGAGCATTGCTGCCGTGGGCACCACCAGCATGGCATTGCCACTGTGGGCACTGCTACTTTGGGCATTGCTGGCTTGACATCACCGCTGTGGGTGTCCCCATTATGGGCATTGCCATAATGGGCATTGCCACCATGGGTATCCCCACCATGGGTATTGCCACCATGGCATCCCCACCTTGGGATTGCCACCATGGGAATCCCCAGCTGGTGCCTGAGCCAAGGCCGCAGGTGCTCCTGGTGACTTGTGGCCGCCAAATGTCCCCCATGGCAGCGATAGGTCCCTGCGATGCCCACAGCTGGCACCAGGCACAGCATCCCTGCATGAGGGGCACTGGGGCCGTGTGTCCCTTCCCTAGGCAGACACAGACACCCTGCCCTTCCTGCTCCAGCCATGGTGGGATGTGGCACGCGCCTTTCCCAGGAATCTTCACTGGTGCTGAGGGTGTTGAACCGGCCATGGGTGAGGCACCATGGGCAGTGCCATGGGCCAGCACTAACACCTTGTGCCTCACTTGTGCTACAAGTTGCACAGCCTCAATGGTTTCCTCAGGGGCAGTGTCCGGATGCAGTGGAATAGAGTGCAGATGGCGCCGTGGGGGGAGTGAGGACGTGGGGGGCTGAGCCGTTCCGTGGGGGCAACCAAAGGTGCTGTGCTGTGCCACAATGCTCAGGGCCCATGAGCTGGGGCACCCCAGGAGTGCTGTGTGGTTGCTGGTGGCAAACACTGGGGTCTGGCTCTGACCAGAGTGCCCTGCCTCAGTTTCTCCAAAGGACAGAGTGGGGTGGGCACCCCGAAGCTTTTGGATGCCTAAGGAGGAGAGATGGGGTGCTGGGGTCCCTGCACCCCAAACCTTGTGAGGCTCATTGTCCCTGTCCCTGTGCATGTGTGTTGGGATGCACTCTAAGCCTCCTCAGGGTGGAAGGATGCTCTGCCTGAGGAAACTGAGGCACAGGAGGGACAAAGTGAGCGTCCCCATGTGTCTGGAAGGGGTGGCTGAGACCTGCTGCTCTCTGATCATGTGTGGTGGGGCTGGAAAGGGTTAAGGGAAGCAACGGCTCCAAGCTGTCTCGTTGCCAACGGAAACCAGACATGAGGTAATCGGGAATGAACTTGAACTTGGGGCTGGAGATGGGGGGGGGGAGAGACAACAGGAGGGTGGTAGGGGCCACCCCCCATGGTCCTCAGTTCTGCCACCCCCCTGCTTGTCTCTAAGCAGGATGCTTTCCCTGCGGGGCATCGCCGTGGCCACCGAGGAGGCCGGGGGAGGTACTGAGTGAACTCGGTGCAGGAGTGGGGCAGTGAGGGGAGCATGGGGACAGCATGGGGACACAGGGTAACGACAGGCTTTCTCCTCTCTCCCGGCAGTCCTGGTACCTGGGATAACCGCCGCCGTGCCGCCCCTTCGCCTCCCTTCTCTGCTTTAGGCACCCCCAGAGGAACATCCCTGAGCACCAGGCCCAGCCTTGTGGTGACGACGGAGAGCGTGGACTCACGATGACGACGACAACGACGACGACAAGCAAAACCCACACCCGAAGGAAAGAGCGAGGGAAAGGAAGAAGGAAAAGGGTCAAACTTTTTCAAAACGGAAAACAAACCCACACAAACAACACCCCCCCAACCCAGGAGGATCCCAACTTCCCCCCTCCCCCCCTCGGAAAACAAAGAAACACACAAAAAAAGAGAGAAAAAAACACTATTATTTGCCCCTGTTGGCCGGCGCTACGCTGAGACCTGACACAACTCGTGCCAGCGATGCTCCTGCAGCGCCTGAGCCCCAGCGGCTGCCGACTCCCTCGGTCCTGCCTCCATGTGAGTAGAAAAGATCAAACCCCCTTTCGCTGTCCCCCCACCCGGCCACACACAGACTGTCAGGGGAGCCAGGGGTGTGACACGGTGACATGGTGCTGCAGTGGCTGGGGCTTGGCTTGTCATGACTTTCACAGGAGGAAGAGGGCTGGGGGTTCCCGTCCCCCTCCTACTGTGTCCCCGTGTCCCCCACACGTGTCCCCACCCCGGGGGTGGGGGGTGGGGGGAGCTGTGATGAGGGGACACGTCCGTGTGTCTGAGCTATGCATTCCTGTGGACAGGTACCGGCGGGGTGGGGGGGTGCGATTGTGTTGCACATTTGTAGGAAATGCACTTTGAAGAGGGATTGGTGAAAAAAAAAAGAGAAGAAAAAAAAAAAGTTACAAAAAAGGAGGAAAAGGAAGAGGAGGAGGAAGAGGAGGAAGATACGGAGCCCCCGGCCTGGCCTTTGGCTGCTTTGGGGTTTTTTGGGATTTTTTCTTTTTTTAACGCCAAGGGCAGAGCC